>CM075726.1:12831205-12937779 GCA_037974335.1 Prionace glauca
TTCTCTCTGACCCCATGAACAATCTACAACTGTGGTGAACATCGCCAGCTAGAGGAGAGCCACCACACCCAAGAAGGAAGGAAGGGAGACCAGAGCCAGAATGCCAGACCAGACAATGCAGACGACAACCAAGACCAGCGCACAGATAAAGGCCAATATCTGCTTGGGTACTTGCCAGTCACGCAAAGTTAAGTCAAGGTCTAGTGTTGGACTTGAATTGTAGTATTTTCTGTAAGATAACTTATTATTGGTTGGGTGGGTGATTATGATTGTGTGGGTTTAAATAAATATTGGTTGTAATAATAAGACATCTATTCGTAGTTATTTGTCCACCGTATAAGGGTTAAAACAGTTTGTGTGGCAGGCAACATGACCTTCACCAACTTTTACAGATGCACCATAGAAAGCATTCTTTCTGGTTGTATCACAGCTTGGTCTGGGCTCCTGCTCTGCCCAAGACCGCAAGGATCTACAAAAGGGTCATGAATGAAGCTTAGTCCATCACACAAACCAACCTCCCATCCACTGATTCAGTTTACACTTCCTGCTGCCTCGGCAAAGCAGCCAGTATAATAAGGAATCCCACGCATCCCGGACATTCTCTCTTCCATGTTCTTCCGTTTGGGAAAAAGATACAGGAGTCTGAGATCACGTACCAACCAACTCAAGGACAGCTTCTTCCCTGCTGCCATCAGGCCTTTGAATGGAGCTAGCTTACACAGATCATGGAATCCTACCGTGCAGAAGGCCATGCGACCCATCGAGTCTGCACCGATCACAATCCCACCCAGGCCCCATCCCCATTACCCCACGTATTAGACCTGAGCTCTCCAGGAGATAAGACAAGAAGCACTTACAATAGTGGTAGAAATCGAGGGAATCTCTCCCTGAAATCTGGACTGCTGCAATAATTGGAACTTCCAAGATTGAGATCAATAAATTATTTATAAATCTGGTAACAGTGTCAAGCAGCAGAAATTGGGTTTTCTTGTGATTTCTACCTGATGGAAATCACACCATTCATGCAAACTGGATCGGTAATGCAGTCAGACAGGGTGATTTATTTATTTATTTAGTCATCTGTGGGTCATGGGTGTTGCTAGCTGGCCAGCATTTATTGCCCCCCTCTCTCTAGCTAGTCCCCCGACACTAAGCGGTAATTTAGCAGGGCCATTCCACCTAACCGCACATCTTTGAACAGTGGGAGGAAACTGGAGCAACTGGAAGAAATCCATATCAGCACAGGAAGAGTGTGCAAACTCCACACGGAGAGGGATCCAAGCTGGGAATCGAACCCGGGCCCCTGGCGCTGTGAGACATAGGAACATAAGAACATAAGAAATAGGAGCAGGAGTAGGCCATCTGGCCATTCGAGCCTGCCCCGCCATTCAATAAGATCATGGCTGATCTGTCGTGGCTCAGTTCCACCTTCCCGCCCTCTCCCCATAATCCTTAATCCCCTCTTATCAAAAACCCATCAACCCGCTTCTTGAAAATATTTAGCGAGGCAGCCTCCACCACTTCAACGGGTAGAGAATTCCAGAGATTCATCACCCTTTGAGTGAAGAAGTTCCTCCTCAACTCCGTTCTAAAATGCCTCCCCTTTATCTTGAGGCTGTGCCCCCTAGTCCTACTGTCTTTTTTGAGCGGGAAGAGTCTCTCCACCTCTATCCTATCCATCCCATTCATCATCTTATATGTCTCAATGAGATCTCCCCTCATTCTTCTAAACTCCAACGAGTACAAGCCTAGTTTATTCAGCCTCTCCTCATAGCTCAACCCCCTCAACTCCGGTATCAGCCTAGTAAACCTCCTCTGCACTCCCTCCAAGGCCTAAATATCCTTGCGCAGGTGCGGCACCCAAAACTGCACACAGTACTCCAGCTGCGGCCTCACCAATGCCCTATACAGATGCAGCAAGACCTCCCTACTCCTATATTCAATCCCCCTCGCGATGAAGGCCAGCATCCCATTCGCCTTCCTGACCACCTGCTGCACCTGCAAGCTGGGTTTTTGCGACTCATGCACAAGGACCCCGAGGTCCCTCTGCACCGTCGCCTGCTGCAGTTTTTCACCACGTAAGTAATAGTCCTTCCTACCATTCTTCCTACCAAAATGGACCACCTCACACTTGCCAACATTAAATTCCATTTGCCATTTCCTGGCCCTTTCGCCCAGCCTATCTAGATCCTTCTGCAGACTCTCCACACCCTCTGCACAATTTTCCGTTCCCCCAATCTTGGTGTCATCCGCAAATTTCGACACCCTACACTCGGTTCCCTCCTCCAGATCATCTATATAAATGGTAAATAGCTGAGGCCCCAGCACCGACCCCTGGGGCACTCCACTAGTCACCATCCGCCAATCCGAATACCACCTGTTGACCCCCACTCTCTGCCTCCTATTTGACAACCAATCCTCTATCCACGCTAACACCCTACCCCCAACTCCAAGTCCCCTGACCTTCTGCAATAACCTCTTGTGAGGTACTTTGTCAAACGCCTTCTGAAAATCTAGAAAGACCACATCCACCGGCTCTCCTCTATCCACCGCCCTAGACACATCCTCATAGAACTCCAGTAAATTTGTCAGGCACGACTTCCCTTTAATGAAACCGGGCTGCGTCTGCTCTATCAAGCAATTCCCTTCAAGATGCTTCGCAATTTCCTCCTTAATGACAGATTCTAACATTTTACCTACCACAGACGTTAAACTAACTGGCCTATAATTCCCTGCCTTTTGCCTGGCATCCTTCTTAAACAACGGCGTAACATTAGCCGTTTTCCAATCTTCCGGCTCTTCCCCGGAATCCAGCGATGTCTGGAAAATAACCACCAATGCATCCACTATAACCTCCGCCATTTCTTTCAGAACCTTCGGATGCATTCCATCCGGTCCTGGGGACTTGTCCACAATCAGCCCCTCCAGTCTGTCGAGCACCACCTCTCTAGTAACAGTAATGTCATTAAGACCCTCCAGTCCTACCACCTTTCCATCGCTAACACCCGGCAAATTATTCACGTCCTCCTCCGTGAAGACAGAAACAAAAAAGTTATTCAATACCTTAGCATATCCCCATCCCCTACCACTAGGTCCCCTTTCTCATCCTCTAAAGGACCAACATTCACCCTAGCCAGCCTCTTCCTTTTTATATATTTATAAAAACTCTTGCTATCCTTTTTTATATTAAGTGCTAGCCCAGCTTCATAGTTTCTCCTACCCTCCTTTATCAACTTCTTTGTCAATCTTTGTTGACATTTAAACCTCTCCCAATCCTCTTCTCGCCCACTACTCTTAGCTACTCTAAATTCCTCCGCTTTTAATTTAACACTTTCCTTCACCTCCTTCGTTATCCATGGCTTATTACCTCTCCTCCTACAGTCCTTTTTGACCATCGAAATAAATTTCTGCTGAGCACCAAGAAAGATCTCCTTAAAGATCCTCCACTGCTCCTCAGCAGACCCTCCCTCCAATGCACTCCCCCAGTCCACATTCGCCAATTCTTCTCTCATTCTACTGTACTCCCCTCTATTCAAACAAAGGACGCGTGTCCGGGAACCCACTTTCTCCTCCTCCATCTGCACCAGAAACTCCACCATACAATGATCACTCTCTCCAAGAAGATCCTTCACCGCAAGGTCCCTAATTCTACCCGCCTCATTACATAGCACCAGATCCAAGATAGCTCACTCCCTCGTCGGCTCCAACACACACTGTTCAAGGAAATTATCCCGGCAGCATTCCAAGAACTCCTCCTCGAGCCCATCGCGTCCAACATGGGTCGACCAATCAATATGCAGATTGAAATCTCCCATAAGTACCGCCGTCCCATTCCTGCACGCCGCACTTATTTGCGCGTTAACAGCCCGCCCCACCTCCAGATCATTATTCGGGGGCCTATGGACAACACCCACCAGCATCTTCCTCCCTTTGCTGTTCCTAATCTCCACCCACAACGTTTCCACGTTCTGCTCCTTGGCTCCAATATCATCCCTTGCTACCACCTTGATGCTATCCTTAATCAGCAGAGCTACGCCCCCCTCCTATTATTTGAATGTATGTTAATTGAGAGAGATCATGGAGATCATGCAATGAGATCATGGAGTCCTCGTGTATCAGTCACTGAAAGTAAGCGCACAGGTGCAGCAGGCAGTAAAGAAGGCAAATGGGATGTTGGCCTTCATAACGAGAGAACTTAAGTAGAGTGATTTGACGTGTTTCATGAAAGGAATTCATGAGATGTTGAACTTTGGAAACCACACATGATGTGATCTCTGTACCCATAGGATTATTGGGCAGATGAAAGGAGCAGTTCTCAAGGCCAGATTTGCTAATTAACCTCCCCGATGTTGTTGTATACAGTCATCTCTTCTGGAATTCCCTTCCTCATGGCATTGTGGGTCAACACATAACACATGGATTGCAGCGATTGAAGAAGGCAGCTCACCGCCACCTTCTCAAGGGCAACTAGAGAGAGGCAATAAACGATGGCCCAGCCAGCGACACCCATGACCCACAGATGAACAAATAAATAAATGAAACACCCCATCTGATTGAGTTACTGATCCAGTTTGCACGACTGGTGTGATTTCCATCAGGTAGAAACCACAAGAAAACTCAATTTCTGCTGCTTGACACTGTTACCAGATTTATAAATAATTTACTGATCTCAATCCTGGAAGTTCCAATTATTGCAGCAGTCCAGATTTCAGGGAGAGATTCCCCTGTTTTCTACCACTTTTATAAGTGCTTCTTCATTTATCTCCTGGAGAGCTCAGGTCTAATATTTGGATTAGCTCTCCTGCTTTACACATCCCATGAGAGGAAGCTTTGCACCTGGCCTATTGAATCCTCTTTTATTTTGAACAGCTCCATCAGATCACCACTCAATTTTCCAAACTCAAGAGGCTATGTACCAAGTGCGTGCCATCCATCCTCATAATCCAATCCCCAAAAGAAAAGCACAAAGAACAAGGAAAATGATAGCACAGGAACAGGCTCTTCCTCCCTCCGTGCCTGCACCGACCATGCTGAACTAAAACCCCCTACCCTTCCGAGGACCATATCCCTCTATTCCCATCCCATTCGTGTTTTTGTCAAGACGCCCCTTAAAAGTCACTACCGTATCCACTTCCACTACCTCCCCTGACACCCAGGTCCAGGCACTCACTTGTCTCTGGGTGAAAAACTTGTCATTCTGGTGTTGTATCTCCGCTATGGGACACTGGGCCATCATGGTATAAGAACATAAGAAATAGGAGCAGGAGTAGGCCATCTAACCCTTCGAGCCTGCCCCGCCATTCAATAAGATCATGGCTGATCTGAAGTGGATCAGTTCCACTTTCCCGCTTTCTCCCCATAACCCTTATTCCCTTGTCTATCAGAAATCTATCTACCCGTGACTTAAATATATTCAACGAGGTAGCCTCCACCACTTCAATGGGCAGAGAATTCCAGAAATTCACCACCCTTTGAGTGAAGAAGTTCCTCCTCAACTCCGTAACTCCAGATGGGGTCTATCCAAGGTCCATATAAGTGAAACTTTAGTTCCGCCCCTCAAATTCCATCATGATAAAGGATCTGATTTGATTTATGATTGTCAAATGTATCACTGAAAATTATTGTTTATTGCACACTATGCAAACAGAGCATACCGTTCATAGAGGAGGAGAGGAGGGAGTGCAGGATGTAGTGTTACAGTCAGAGCTAGGGTGCAGAAAAGATCAACTCAAGATAATAGCGGCACAGTGATTGATATTAATATTAATATTAATATTATTGATATTAATATCCACCTTCAATCCCATCAATTTCCTCAGAACCATTCCTCTACCATTGCTGATTTCCTTCAGCTCCTCACTAAAACATGTTTCTCTCAGCACCATGGGTATATTATTCATGTCTTTCTTTGTGAAGACTGAAGAAAAGTATAAATTTAATTCCTCAGTCATTTCTTTATTCCCCATTATGAATTCTCTTGTTTCTGACTGTAAGAGGCCTACATTCATTTTTGTCAATCTTTTCCTCTTTACATATCTATAGAAACTTTTACAGTCATTTTTAATGCTCCACGCTAGCTTACTTTCATACTCTATTTCTTCTCCTTCTTAATCAATCCCTTGGTCCTCCTTTGCTGAATTTTAAACTGCTCCCAAGCCTCAGGCCTGTTGCTTTTTCTTGCTAATTTCTATGCTTCTCCCTTGAATCTGATACTATCTCTAATTTCCCTTGTAAGCCATGGTTTGGCCACAATTCCCTTACCACTCTTGTGCCAAAATGGAATAAACTTCTGGAGTTTATCTATTCATTCTTTAAAAGCCTGCTATGGCCTGTCCACTGCCTTTCCTTTCAGTAATGTTTCCTAGTCCATCCTGGCCAATCCATGCCTCATATCATCATAGTTCCCTTTATTGAGATTCAGGGCTCTAGTCTTAGCACCAACTACATCACTATTCACCTTGACAAAGAATTCTACCATATTATGGTCACTCGTCTCCAAGGGTTCTCTCACAACTAGATTGACAACTAATCCTTTCTCATTATGCAACACCCAGCCCAAAATGATCTACTCCCTTGTTGGTTCCTCAATGTATTGTTCCAGAAAACCACCCTATACGCACTCCAGAAATTCTTCCTCTATTCTACTGTGAATAATTTGACTCTCCCAATCTATATGCAGATTAAAGTCACCCACAATTGCTGATGTTCCTTTAACAAATGCATCTCTGATTTCCTGTCTAAAGCTTTTCCCAATATTACCATTACAGTTTGGTGGACCACCACCACCAATATTTTTTTGCACCACTAGCCACTGGTTCGGAAAAAGACCTTTTTATGCCACATCCACTGGTTCTCCTCGGTCAACTCTACTAATCATATCCTCAAAAAATTCCAATAGATTCGTCAAGTATGATTTCCCTTTTGTAAATCTATGCTGACTTTGTCTGATTGCCTTCCAAATGCTGAGTTATGAAATGATATGTTGGGCTTCAGAGTGAGAGGATTTGAGTAAAGATATAGCGGTGTTTTGCTGCAATTGTATAGGGTGTTGATGATTTTGATTTGATTTATTATTGTCACCTGTATTAACATACCGTGAAAACTATTGTTTCTGGTGCTCTACACAGACAAAGGAACTTTATTGCATAGAAAATATAGAATCTAGAAGCAGGAGTAGGCCATTCAGCCCTTTGATCCTGATCCACCAATCCTTTTAATCATGGCTGATCATCGAATTCAATATTCTGATCCCCCCCCCCCACTTCCTCCCATACCCCTTGATCCTTTTAGCCCCAAGAACTATATCTGATTTCTTCTTGAAATCAGACAATGTTTTGGCCTCAACTACATTCTGTGGGAGTGAATTCCACACATTCACCACCCTCTGGGTGAAGAAATTTCTCCTCACCTCAGTTCTAAAACATTTATCCCTTATCCTCAAACTATGGACCCCTAATTCTGGACTCACCCACTCAGGTTAGATTCAGAAAGAATGTTCCCATTGGGAACATTCTTTCTGAATCTACCCTGTCTAACCCTGTTAGAATTTTATAAGTTTCTATGAGATCCTCTCTCATTCTTCTAAACTCCAGTGAATAGAATCCTAACTGACTCAATCTCTCCTCATATGACAGACCTGCCATCCCAGGAATCAGCCTGGTAATCCTTCGCTGTATGCTCTTTATTGCAAGGACATCCTTCCTCAGATAACGACACCAAAACTGCAAATAATACTCAAATATGGCCTCATAATTAAGGACCTCACGCATCCCGGACATTCTCTCTTCCACCTTCTTCCTTCGGGAAAAAGATACAAAAGTCTGAGACCACGTACCAACTGACTCATGAGCAGCTTCTTCCCTGCTGCTGTCAGACTTTTGAATGGACCTACCTTGCATTAAGCTGATCTTTCTCTACACCCTCGCTATGACTGTAACACTACATTCTGCACTCTCTCCTTCTCTGAGCTCGTACTTTTTGTCTGTATAGCGGACAAGAAACAATACTTTTCACTGAATATTTATATATGTGGCAATAATAAATCAAATGTCCTTTCGGGAAGGAAATCTGCCATCCTTACCTGGTCTGGCCCTACATGTGATCCACAGCAATGTGGTTGACTCTTAAATGCCCTCGGGAATGGGCAATAAATGCTGACCCAGTCAGCGATGCCCACATCCCATGAATGAATAAAAAACATTTTACCC
The DNA here is from genome assembly GCA_037974335.1 of Prionace glauca. Lineage (NCBI taxonomy): Eukaryota > Metazoa > Chordata > Chondrichthyes > Carcharhiniformes > Carcharhinidae > Prionace > Prionace glauca. The sequence continues at coordinate 12,839,413 of CM075726.1, forward strand.
AAAAGCTCCCCCTTCACCTTTCAACCTGAAGTTGGCAGAATTATGTTGAGTTCCTGAAGCAATTCTACTTGACCACCAATCCATCCCCAAGCTTACTCCCTGGGTCGGTACAGTGGTCATGATATGGGTATGCCGGCGTTGGACTGGCGTAAACACAGTAAAAAGTCTGACAACACCAGGTTTTAGTCCAACCTATTTATTTGATAATATACTCACAAGCTTTCGAGGGGACTGCCTCTTCGTCAGGTGAATTCACCTGATGAAGGGACTAACCCGAAAGCTTGTGAGAATATTATCAAATAAATAGGTTGGACTAAAACCTAGTGTTGTCAGACTTTTTACAGTACAGTGGTACAGTGTTTAGCACTGCTGCCTCACAGTGCCAGAGACCTGGGTTCAATACCCGACTCAGGTCACTGCCTGCGTGGAGTCGGCGCATTCTCCCCATATCTGTGCGGGTTTTCTCCGGGTGCTCCGGTTTCCTCCCACAGTCCGAAAGATGTGCTGGTTAGGAGCATTGGCCATGCTAAATTCTCGCTCAGTGTTCCCAAACAGGCAACTAGGGGGATCTTCACAGTAACTCCAGTGCAGTGTTAACGTAAGACCACTTGTGACACTGATAAATAAGTTTTTAAAAGCCCTGCTGAGAGTTAAAATGATCTTCTGCACTTGGTTAAATCCTCAAATTTGTGGAAATGTTTCTGTGTCCCTGGCTTGACTCAGACAATCGATGCTTCGCTGGTTTCATCACTACTCACAGAGTGATTGTTTTTCCAATAAATCCACTCGTATCATTGATTGAAAAGGAATGCTTGCATTTATCTGCTTAAACACTTACTTTAGAGGATCATCAAAGTACTTCACGGTTAGAGAAGTGTAGTCACTGTCCTAATGTAGGAAGCACGGCAGCCAATTTACACACAGCAAGATCCCACAGACAGCAATGTGATCGTGGTCAGGGCAATCTGGCGTCGTAACATTGACAGGGCCGGAGATATTGGCCAGGACATCGGGCGGAATTACAAAGAACAAAGAACAAAGAACAAAGAACAACACAGCACGGGAAACAGGCCCTTCGGTCCAACGAGCCCGCGCCGCCGTCCCATTGTCTCAGTGACCTATTCATGATTTTAGCCTATGCCTAATGTGTGAGGATCAGGGAGATCCAATATAGGGACAATTTGTTACCCAATCAATCAGCCTAACAGCACATCTTTGTGCTTTCTCCTGTTATAGAACATAGAACATTACAGCACAAACAGGCCCTTCGGCCCTCGGGTTGCGCCAATCACATCAACCCCACCAATCTATAGACCTATCTATAACCCCCAATCCCATTAAACCCCATATACTCATCCAGGAGTCTTTTAAAAGACCCCAGCGAGTTCGCCTCCACCACCGATGACGGCAGCCGATTCCATTCACTCACCACCCTGTTCTTCTTTGAAATAGTCCCATATGGGATCTTTTGAATCCAGCTATTCAGGCAGCAAGTGCATCGCATCTTCCTCTTTAGTGTGGAGGTTAGTCTCCCCGTCTGTCACGCGGGAGACCAGGGTTCAATTCCCGCGACAGGGAGCTGCCAGGTTCCATAGCAGCATGGTGATGGTGCCTGTTTTGAGCAGCACAGTGGCACAGTGGTTCGGATCCCAGCTCGGGTCACCGCCTGTGTGGAGTTTGCACCTTCTCCCCGTGTCTGCGAGGGTTTCCTCCGGGTGCTCTGGTTTTCTCCCACAGGCCAAAAGGCGTGCGGGTTTAAGTTGATTGGCCATACTCAATTTCCCCTTAATGTCAGGGGGTCTAGCTAGGGTAAATGCACGGGGTTACAGGGATAGGGTCTGGGTGGAATTGTGGTCATTGCAACTCGATGGGCTGAATGGCCTCCTTCTGCAGTGTAAGGTTTCGATGGTTCTATGATAGCATCCAAGAGACAGTGGGCAGGATTTTCCTTGTTGCCCATAACCGGAAAACCCCGCCCCAAGGTTAAGTGATCTTTGCATGGTCCGTGTCCCGCCATCTACGATTCCTGTGGTGGGTGGGATGGGCAAAGTCCCCCCAGCATCTCTGGCAGTGCAGCACTCCCTCAGTACTGCGCTGGTGTGTCACAGAGTCATAGGGTGGGATTTTCCGGCTACACTCACCCCAAGGCTGGAAAATCCCCCCTGGGGTTAACGGGTTTTTGCATGGACTACCCCCTCACCCCTCACCCCTAAATCCACTGTGATTCCTGTGGCGGACAGGATGGGAAAATTCAGCCCATAGAGTTTACAGCACAAAAAGGGGCCCTTCGGCCCATCATGTCAATACTGGCCATCAATGACCTATCAATTCTAATCCCATTTTTGTAAGCTCGTATGCTCACGTGGTGATTTGGGCATCACTCACTGGGCCAGCATTTATTGCCCATCACTGATTGGTTTGTTGGGGCATTTCAGAGGGTAGTTGAGAATCAACCACATTGCTGTGGATCTAGAGTCAAGTATAGGCCAGACTGGGTGAGGGTGGCAGATTTCCTTCCCTGAAGGGTCATTGGTGAACTGGATAGGTTTCAGGGCCATTTTAATTCCAAAATGTTCATTGAATTTCATTATCTGCCATGGTGGGATTCGAACCCCTGGTCCCTGGATTGCTGGTCCAATGACAATGCCACTACACTACCTTCCACCTCTTCAGGTGTTCGTCTAAATGCTTCTTAAGGGGGTTTTAGTGCCTGAGGCCTTGGGTCCAGAATTGTATCATTCAGGGATGTGAGTGCCACTAGCTCACTCAGAGCTGACACAGGTCAGGCAAATTGCTTATCATCGTGTGTCTTGCAGAGAAACCTGGGGCCCATTTTCTCCTCCCACTGAGTGGGGGTAAATTGGGTGAAGCTCACTCCAAGGCCCCCTCACCCACCTTCACTCCCAGGTTCATGTGTTCTGCACAGCTCCAACCATCGCATTATCGTTAGCCACCAATATTTAGAACACAGAAGAAGGCCATTTGGCCCATTATGTCTGTGCCAGCTGACAAGTAGCCATTCAGCCCAATCCCAAATTTCTTGAATGCTATGACGTGGCAACTGCTCATCCAGGTACTTCCTAAAGGATGTGAGGCATCTGGACAGAACCAGGTGTAAATCGCCCTTTTTTCAAGTCCTTCACTGGCCTTGCCCCCTCCACATCGCTGTAACCTCTGATATGCCACCAAGACCTGGGCACCCCTTCAGTTACAGCCTCTTGTGCATCCACGGTCTCCTTCCCTCCGCCAATGGCGGCCGTGCCATCAGCTGCCTGAACCTTAAGCTTAAGGAGTTCCTTCTCTACCTCACTTCCGTGTGTCAGGACAGTACTTAAAAACCCACCTCCTTGAACAGGCATCTGGCCTCTTGCCTAATATCTCTTACGTGCCTCTGTGTGAAAAGTTGCTGGAAAAGCTTCTCGGGTTTTAGAACATAGAACATAGAACATTACAGCGCAGAACAGGCCCTTCGGCCCACGATGTTGCGCCGACCAGTTACAAAACAGTGACCCACTAGCCTAAACCAATCCCTTTTCGTCCATAAACCTATCCACAGATCTCTTAAACGCCCCCAAACTAGGTGCATTTACAACTGCAGCTGGCAGGGCATTCCAGTCCCTCACCACCCTCTGGGTAAAGAATCTACCCCTGACATCTGTCCTATAACTACCCCCCCTTAATTTAAAGTCGTGCCCACTCGTGCTAGCTTTCTCCATCCTAGGAAAAGGGCTATCACTATCTACCCTGTCTAAACCTCTAATCATCTTATATGTTTCAATGAGATCCCCTTAGCTGCCTTCTTTCCAGCGAAAACAACCCCAAATCTCTCAGTCTCTCCTCATAGGATCTCCCCTCCATACCAGGCAACATCCTGGTAAACCTCCTCTGCACCCTCTCCAAAGCCTCTACATCCTTCCTGTAATGTGGGGACCAGAACTGCACACAAAACTCCAAGTGTGGCCGCACCAGAGTTGTGTACAGTTGCATCATGACACTGCGACTCCTAAATTCAATCCCCCCACCAATAAACGCCAAGACACCGTATGCCTTCTTAACAACCTTATCTACTTGATTCCCAACTTTCTTTTGCTACAATAAAGGTGCAACATGAATCACAGCATCTCTACAGTGCAGACGGAGGCCATTCAGCCCATTGACCAACCACAATCCCACCCAAGCCCTATTCCCATAAGCCTGTATATTTACCTCGCTAATCCCCCTGACACTAACCTGCTCAATCAACCTAACCTTTGGAATGTGGGAGGAAACCGGAGCACCCGGAGGAAACCCACGCAGACACGGGGAGAATGCGCAGACTCCGCACAGAGATTGACCGGAGGCTGGAATCGAACCCGAGTCCTTGGCGCCGTGAGGCAGCAGTGCTAACCACTGTGCCACCGTGCCGCACTCACATAAATTGCTGCTGTTGAGTTCGATGGAACTTGGGCTCTGATGATTCCTGTGGGGGTACTGGTGCCTCAGATTCCAATATGTCTTCAGCCCTGAGGTGGGTTTGGACCCACGACCCTTTTGACGTGACGATGAGGCTGCTACGTTCTTGAGTCGAGTGGGTGCTTGCTGATAATGAAGGGCGACGTTCAAATGGAGAAAATAAACGGCTCAATTTTACAAGTGACTTAATGCTGAGTGAGTTTTGGTAATATGTGACTCACAACACAGCTTCACAAAGAACAGCAAAGAGTTTTTTTAAAAAGAGCAATCAGGCCCTGGAAAACACAAGGCTCGAATATGAATGGAACAATATCAGATATCACGTTATAATCTTGAAAACTTCAATCTTCAAATTTAAACCCTCCAACATAAAAAAAAGGGATGAATGAACTATCCATCCAACAGTCCTCCCTCATTATTCCAGAGTAATAAAGAACTAAGAGCCCTCACTAATTCTTTTTAAAATATTCATTCATAAGATGCGGCTGCCACTGGTCACACAGAGTTATTACCACCCACCCAAAAACAGAAAATGCTGGAAAATCTCAGCAGGTCTCACAGCGTCTGTAGAGAGAGATTAGATTAAAAATTCTCACAACACCAGGTTAAAGTCCAACAGGTTTATTCCAACAGCCACGAGCTTTTGCTACCAAATGAACCTGTTGGACTTAAGAACATAAGAACATAAGAAATAGGAGCAGGAGTAGGCCATCTAGCCCTTCGAGCCTGCCCCGCCATTCAATAAGATCATGGCTGATCTGTCGTGGCTCAGTTCCACTTTCCCGCTTTCTCCCCATAACCCTTAATTCCCCTGTCTATCAGAAACCTATCTACCCGTGACTTAAATATATTTAGCGAGGCAGCCTCCACCACTTCAACGGACAGAGAATTCCAGAGATTCACCACCCTTTGAGTGAAGAAGTTCCTCCTCAACTCTGTTCTAAACCGCCCCCCCTTTATCTTGAGGCTGTGCCCCCTAGTCCTACTGTCTTTTTTGAGCGGGAAGAGTCTCTCCACCTCAAGACTGTACCCTGGTGTTGTGAGACTTGTTACTGTGTTTATCCCAGTCCAACGCCGGCATCTCCACAAAAGAGAGAGAATAGAGGCAACGTTTCAAGTCCGGATGACCCTTCATCAGTGCCTTAACCCCCTGGATTATTTCAGCTCTGACAAAGGGTGACCCAGACTCGAAACATTGGCTCTAATTTCTCTCTACAGGCGCTTGTCAGACCTGCTGAGATTTTCCAGCATTTCCCCTTTTTGTTTCCCATTCCAATACCCGCAGTAATTTGCCTTTATGTTTTTATTGCCCATCTCAAGCTGCCCCTTTGGGAAGGCAGTGGGTGAGCTGCCTTCTTGAACCACTGCAGTTCCCTGAAGTGTTGACACACCCACAGTGCTGATAGGGAGGGAGTTCCAGGATTTTGACACAGTGACAGTGAAGGAACGGTGATACATTTCCAAGTCAGGGTCATAGAACCCTACAGTGCAGAAAGAGGCCCTTCGGCCCATCGAGTCTGCACTGAACACAATCCCACCCAGGCCCTACCCCCATATCCCTACATATTATACCCACTAATCCCTCTAACCTACGCATCCCTGGACACTAAGGGGCAATTTCTTAGCATGGTCAATCAATCTAACCCGCGCATCTTTGGACTGTGGGAGGAAACTAGAGCACCCAGAGGAAACCCACACAGACATGAGGAGAACATGCAAACTCCACACAGACAGTGACCCGAGCCAGGAATCGAACCCAGGACCCTGGAGCTGTGAAGCATCAGTGCTAACCACTGTGCTACCGTGCTGTCCTGTGTGTGTGTGGCTTGGAAGGGAAACTCCAGGTGGATTCCAGGTATCTGATGCCTTGTCTTTCTAGATAGCAGTTGTGGGTTTGGAAGATGCTGTCAAAGGAGCTGTGGTGAGTTCCTGAAGAGCATTTTGTAAATGGTACACACTGCTGTCACTGTGTGGAGGGATTAAATGTTGAAGGTGGTAGATGGAGTGCCAATCAAGTGAGCCACTTGGTACAAGATGGTGCTAGAACCCTACAGTGCAGAAACAGGCCCTTCAGCCCATCGAGTCTGCACCGAACACAATCCCACCCAGACCCTATCCCCATATCCCTATACATTTTACCTGCTAATCCCTCTAACCTACACATCCCAGGACACTAAGGGGCAATTTTAGCATAGCCAATGAACCTAACCCGCACATCTTTGGACTGTGGGAGGAAACCGGAGCACCCGGAGAAAACCCACGCAGACACGAGGAGAATGTGCAAACTCCACACAGGCAGTAACCCGAGCCGGGAATCGAACCCAGGACCCTGGAGCTGTGAAGCAGCAGTGCTAACCCACTGCGCTACCGTGCCGTGCTGAGCTTGGAAGGGTTGTGAACGTAGCCCAATCCATCCAACAAACCAGCCTTCCTTCCATTGACTCTGACATGTATTAGTACACAGTGAAAAATATTGTTTCTTGCGCGTTCACAGACAAAACATACCGTTCACAGAGAAGGAAAGGAGAGAGTGCAGAATGTAGTCTTACAGTCGTAGCGAGGGTGTAGAGAAAGATCAACTGAATATGAGGTAGGCCTGTTCAAAAATCTGGTAGCAGCAGAGAGGAAGCTGTTCTTGAGTTGGTTGGTACGCGACCTCAGACATTTTTATCTTATTCCTGATGGAAGAAGGTGGAAGAGAGAATGTCCGGGTTGCGTGGGGTCCTTAATTATACTGGCTGCTTTGTCGAGGCAGCGGGAAGTGTAGACAGAGTCAATAGACGGGAGGCTGGTATGCGTGACAGGATAAATGATACAGAATCAGGTCATTCAGCCCACCAGTCCATGCTGATTTTTATGCTCACCCTGGCCTCCTCTCAATCTACCATCGTAGTCTCAATTCCATTCTCCCTCATATGCTTATCCACCTCCCTTTCAATACATATGTACTATTGCTTTCAATCACTCCCTGTGGTAATGCATTCCACATTCTCACCACTCTTTGGGCAAAGAGTGAATTCCCTATTAGATTTCTCGGTGACTATCTCTTATTCATCACCTCTATTCTGCTCTTCCCCCAGGAGGAGATATGCTGTATTCTCTGGATGGGGCGGCACATTGGCACAATAGTTAGCATTGCTGTCTCATAGTTTCCGGAACCTGGATTTGATTCCCGGCTTGGGTCAGTGTCTGCGTGGAGTCTGCACGTTCTCCCCGTGTCTGCGTGGGTTTCCTCCGGGTGCTCCGGTTCCCTCCTGCATTTCAATGATGTGCGGGTTAGGTGGTTTGGCCACGCTAAATTTCCCCTTAGTGTTGGGAGGAGTAGCTGGGGTAAATGCATGGGGTGATATGGAGTAGGGTGGGCTTGTGGTCAGTGCACACTTGATGGGCTGAACGGCCTCTTTCTGCACGGCAGGCATTCTAAGAAGACTACAGTTTGCTTTGTAGATAAATTCTTGCTGTTATGTTAGATATCGAGATGTGGGCAGCACACAGTGGTTGGTACCACTGCTTCACAGCGCCAGGCACTGGGTTCATTTTCAGCCTCGGATGACTGTGCGAAGTCTGCGCATTCACCCCGTGTCTGCGTGGGTTTCCGCCGGGCGCTCCGGTTTCCTCCCACAGTCCAAAGGCGCGCGGGTTAGGTGGATTGGCCGTGCTAAATTGCCCCTTAGTGTCAGGGGGACTAGCTAGGGTAAATGCAGGGGGTTACTGGGAGAGGGGGTGCGTTGGATTGCTGTGGGTGCAGACTTGAGGGGTTTCATGACCTCCTTCTGCACCGTGGGGATTCTATGAGTTCTTCAGTGAAGACTGACCCTGGGTCAAACCTGTAGTGTCTTAATGCTTAGGAGGTTTTTTAAATGGTAGCTTCAGCAATAACTGCACACAGCTAAGTACACAACACCAGGTTAACTTGGTATCACAAGCTTTCGGGGTGGTACTCCTTCAGCAGGTGAGTGGCTCCCCCCAGATCAACCTGTTGGGCGCTAACCTAGTGTCATGAGACTCCTTACTGTGCCCACCCCAGTCCAATGCCGGCATCTCCACATCCTGAGTTACTCAGCTAAAACAGGGCTATGAATGGCCTGATGCAGAGCTGTTGGGGAAGGTTATTGCAGAGCTAGGGGAAAAAACTGAGACCAGGCTTTTCCAAAGGGGCATAATGGGCTGATCCTGCACTGGATCATGACTCAATGACAGCTCATTTCCCATTAAGCACCAAAGACCTTGCCCCAGATTCAAATATCACACAAACTAGATGATTGTGGCTGATGGCAGAGTTATGTTTTGAATATGAATTGGAGACGTTCTTACAAAGCAGGCTCATTTGCATAATAGCTCAACGCCTGTGTCTCCTTGCTTCTGTGTGGGTTGGCTGACTGTTGTTAACAATGCAGCAAAGTGGATCTGCAGATTGACGTGGGATTGAAAGACTTGCTTCTCCTCCGGATGTGTGCCAGCATCCCTCTGTCCTGGAACATCCATTGGGAGTTACGATCCGGGCAGGTTTGAGAGAGTGGAGAACATTCCCAATGCGTGGGACCCCCTGCCATCACCAAGCTGCTGTTTCTTGGTGCTGGGGCGTCCGCTGTGACTCAGTGGGTAGCACACTTGTCTCTGAGTCACTGAAGGTCGAGGGTTCAAGTCCCTCTCTGGGACTTAAGCATAAATACCTTAATTGCCACTCCCAATGCAGGATGAGTGCTGCACTGCTGCTCAACTGTATAGATGCTTGCTTAGGCCATACTAGTGGTCCCCTTATCTCTTGTTGCCATAGATAGAGTGTAATGAAGGTTCATAGATTGCCGAAAAGGAAGTGGGATAGCTTGATCTTGGGTTTGGACGTAGCTCGGCACAACATCGAGGGCCGAAGGGCCTGTACTGTGCTGCACTTGTTCTATGTTCTAAGAGGCCCTTTGGCCCATCGAGCCTGCACCAACACATTAGATACACCCGAACCCTCACCTAATCCCATTTACCAGCACTTGGCCCATAGCCCTGAATGTTATGATGTTATGAATGTTATGATATCCCACCTCCATCACCCTCCCAGACCATCACCGCCTTCTGGGTAAAAAAAGTTTTTCCTCACATCCCCTCACCCCCCCCCCCCCCCCCCGCCAAACCTCCTGCCCCTCACCTTAGACCTACGCCCCCTCATAACTGACCCTTCAACGAAGAGAACAGCTGCTCCTTATCTATTCTGCCCCTGCTTTATTGCAGGGGTGGTGGGACTGTTGAGAGATTCGGTAAACTGGGCCTGTATTCTCGAGAGTTTCGAAGAATGTGAGGAAATCTCATCAAAACCTAAAAAATGGGAGTCCTTGTTCAAGATTCTCTTAAGGTTAACGTGCAGGTTCAATCAGCAGTTAGGAAGGCAAATGCAATGTTAGCATTCATGTCGAGAGGGTTAGAATACAAGAGCAGTGATGTACTTCCGAGGCTGGTCAGACTCCGTTTGGAGTATTGTCAGCAGTTTTGGGCCCCGTATCTAAGGAAGGATGTGCTGGCCTTGGAAAGGGTCAACAGAACGTTCACAAGAATGACCCCTGGAATGAAGAGCTTGCCGTATGAGGAACGATTGAGGACTCTGGGTCTGTACTCGTTGGAGTTTAGAAGGATGAGGGGGGGATCTTATTGAAAATTACAGGATACTGCGAGGCCTGGATAGAGTGGACATGGAGAGGATGTTTCCACTAGTAGGAAAAATTAGAACCAGGGGGTACAACCTCAGGCTAAAGGGACAATTCTTTAAAACAGAGACGAGGAGGAATTTCTTCAACCGGAGAGTGGTGAATCTGGGGAACTCTTTGCCACAGAAGGCTGCGGAGACCAGGTCATTGAGTGTCTTTAAGACAGAGATAAATAGATTCTTGATTAATAAGGGGATTGGGGTTATGGGGAAAAGGCAGGAGAATGGGGATGAGAAAAATATCAGCCATGATTATGTGGCGGAGCAGACTCAGTGGGCCGAGTGGCCTAATTCTGCTCCTATGTCTTATGGTCTAAAATGCTTAAAGGAATAGACAGGTAAGATGTGCCCCTTGGTTGGAGAGTCTAAAACCAAGGGCCACAATTTCAAAATATGGGGGATGTCACTTAGGACAGAGATGAAGAGATTTCCTTACATGGATGGTCTTCATAGCAAAGGGGATTGAATATAAAAGTAGGGAGGTCTTGCTGCAGCTGTATAGGGCATTGGTGAGGCCGCAGCTGGAGTACTGTGTGCAGTTTTGGGCGCCGCACCTGCGCAAAGATATTTTGGCCTTGGAGGGAGTGCAGAGGAGGTTTACTAGGCTGATACCGGAATTGAGGGGGTTGAGCTATGAGGAGAGACTGAATGAATTAGGCTTGTACTCGTTGGAGTTTAGAAGAATGAGGGGAGATCTCATTGAGACGTATAAGATGATGAATGGGATGGATAGGATAGAGGTGGAGAGACTCTTCCCGCTCAAAAAAGACAGTAGGACTAGGAGGCACAGCCTCAAGATAAAGGGGGGGCGTTTTAGAACGGAGTTGAGGAGGAACTTCTTCACTCAAAGGGTGGTGAATCTCTGGAATTCTCTACCCGTTGAAGTGGTGGAGGCTGCCTTGCTAAATATTTTCAAGAAGCGGGTTGATGGGTTTTTGATAAGAGAGGGGATTAAGGGTTATGGGGAGAGGGCCGGAATGTGGAACTGAACCACGACAGATCAGCCATGATCTTATTGAATGGCGGGGCAGGCTCGAAGGGCCAGATGGCCTACTCCTGCTCCTATTTCTTATGTTCTTATGGTTGTGAATCTTTGAAATGCATTTAAAGCAAAGATTGATGGACTTCTAATTAACAATAAGGTGAAGAGTTCTGGGGTGTAAAAGACATTGAAGTGTCTGATCAGCCATTGAACAGTGGAGCAGACTCAATGAGTTGAGTGATTGACCCCTGTTCCTATGCTCTGTCCTCTCAGTTCCTGTGTGCTCTCTCTGTGGCCCAGTCTAAAATCAGTCCTGAAACCAAGATTGCAAATGCAGATTAACCAGCTGTTATCACGTGGTGGTGAGTCAGAGCTTGCTGTGCTGCATTTCCTTGAGCAAATCCATGAGGATACTTCATTGTTTCAGAGTGCTATGGGGTGGCACAGTGGTTAGCACCGCTGTTTCACAGTGCCGGAGACCTGGGTTCGATTCCTGTCTTGGGTCAATGCCTGTGCGGAGTCTACACGTTCTCCCTCGTGTTTGCTCCGGTTTCCTCCCACAGTCCAAAAGACATGTGGGTTGATTGGCCATGCTAAATTGCCCCTTAGTGTCAGGGGGTATCATGGCAATAGGGCGCAGGCTCAATGGGCCAACGTGGGTACTCCAGTTTCCTCCCACAGTCTGGACAACACTGGCCTGAACAGGTGCTGGAGTGTGGCGACTAGGGGAAGTTCACAGTAACTTCATTGCAGTAAATAAACTTTAACTTTTTCAAATAGCCTCTTTCTGCATTGGAGGAATTCAATGTGTAGTCTATGCTTTGGAATGTCTTGTGGAACGGACTGGTGCTATGTAAGAGTTTCTGCTCCAGGAACAGCACTGGACAAAATCCCCTTGATCCAGCTACATGTATTGAAGCTAGAACAACACTGATGTAAGTAAACAAATGTGACATTTTCATTTCACACACCAGCGATCACTGAACCCTGGCTGAACTGGGACCACTAACTTTGTGCTAATTTGAATGCAGCCCAGTGCTATTCAGAACTGTATTGACATTTTGCCTCTTGATATTTCAGTTCGTACTTTCCCAGCCCACAAGCAGAGGGTAATCCAACAACCATTCAGCCCCTACCTGGCCCTTATGCTCATCTCAAGCCTCTGCCCAATGTCTCTCATCGAATCACATCATCACACAGTGCAGAAAGGCCCTTCGGCCCATCGAGTGTGCACCTGCATATCTGAATCCATCTTCCTGACCCTCTATTCTCTTCTCTCTTGTACGCTTGTCCTGTTTTCCCTTACGATGTACATTTGCATTGTCCACTTTGGTCACTCCCTGTGCCAGTGAGTTCCACATTGTCATTACTCTTTTGGCGAAGAATGAATTCTCCTGAATTTCCTACTGTATTTCTCAGTGATTATGTTCTTTCCCTCAAGAGGAAACATGCTCTCTGTGTCCTTTCGATCAAAAAACTTTCCATCTAGAATCATAGAATCCCCACATTGCAGAAAGAGAGCAGCCAGCCCATTGAGTCTGCACCAACATCTTGAAGGGAATTGCTTGATAGGGCGGACGCAGCACGGTTTCATTAAAGGGAAGTCGTGTCTGACAAATTTACTGGAGTTCTATGAGGATGTGTCTAGGGCGGTGGATAGAGGAGAGCCGGTGGATGTGGTCTTTCTAGATTTTCAGATTGACAAAGTACCTCACAAGAGGTTATTGCAGAAGGTCGAGGGACATGGAGTTGGGGGTAGGGTGTTAGCGTGGATAGAGGATTGGTTGTCAAATAGGAGGCAGAGAGTGGGGGTCAACGGGTGCTATTCGGATTGGCAGATGGTGACTAGTGGAGTACCCCAGGGGTCGGTGCTGGGGCCTCAGCTTTTTACCATTTATATAGATGATCTGGAGGAGGGAACCGAGTGTAGGGTGTCAAAATTTGCGGATGACACCAAGATTGGGGGAACGGCAAATTGTGCGGAGGGTGTGGAGAGTCTGCAGAAGGATCTAGATAGGCTGGGCGAATGGGCCAGGAAATGGCAAATGGAATTTAATGTTGGCAAGTGTGAGGTGGTCCACTATGGTAGGAAGAATGGTAGGAAGGACTATTACTTACGGGGCGAAAAACTGCAGCAGGCGACGGTGCAGAGGGACCTCGGGGTCCTTGTGCATGAGTCGCAAAAACCCAGCTTGCAGGTGCAGCAGGTGGTCAGGAAGGCGAATGGGATGCTGGCCTTCATAGCGAGGGGGATTGAATATAAAAGTAGGGAGGTCTTGCTGCAGCTGTATAGGGCATTGGTGAGGCCGCAGCTGGAGTACTGTGTGCAGTTTTGGGCGCCGCACCTGCGCAAAGATATTTTGGCCTTGGAGGGAGTGCAGAGGAGGTTTACTCGGCTGATACCGGAGTTGAGGGGATTGAGCTATGAGGAGAGGCTGAATAAACTAGGCTTGTACTCGTTAGAGTTTAGAAGAATGAGGGGAGATCTCATTGAGACGTATAAGATGATGAATGGGATGGATAGGATAGAGGTGGAGAGACTCTTCCCGCTCAAAAAGGACAGTAGGACTAGGGGGCACAGCCTCAAGGTAAAGGGGGGGCGGTTTAGAACGGAGTTGAGGAGGAACTTCTTCACTCAAAGGGTGGTGAATCTCTGGAATTCTCTGCCCGTTGAAGTGGTGGAGGCTGCCTCGCTAAATATTTTTAAGACGCGGATTGATGGGTTTTTGATAAGAGAGGGGATTAAGGGTTATGGGGAGAGGGCGGGAATGTGGAGCTGAGCCACGACAGATCAGCCATGATCTTATTGAATGGCGGGGCAGGCTCGAAGGGCTAGATGGCCTACTCCTGCTCCTATTTCTTATGTTCTTAACTGGGTGGCGCAGTGGTTAGCACTGTTGCCTCACAGCACCAGGGGCCCGGGTTCGAATCCTGATTTGGGTCACTGCCTATTTTGAGGTTGGGTGGAATGACCATCGCTAAATTGCCCCTCAGGCCGGACTTTTACCGGCACACCCACCCCAGAATCGGGATAGGTGAGGCTCGCAAAATTGTTAGCGTCTTCTGTTGACATTGAGCTGGATCATACAAGCCTTCGGCAGGTGAAGCAATAGAATTCCAGTGTTAGTGTCCAAAGGTATATAGGTTAGATAGATTGGCCATGCTAAATTGCCCCTCAGTGCCCAAAGATGTTCAGGTTAGATAGATTGGCCATATTAAATTGCCCCTCAGTGCTCAAAGATGTGTAGGTTAGATGGGTTAGCCATGCTAAATTGCCCCTCAGTGCTCAAAGATGTGTAGGTTAGATGGGTTAGCCATGCTAAATTGCCCCTCAGTGCTCAAAGATGTTCAGGTTAGGTAGGTTAGCCATGCTAAATTGCCCCTCAGTGCCCAAAGATGTGTAGGTTAGATGGGTTAGCCATGCTAAATTGCCCCTCAGTGCTCAAAGATGTTCAGGTTAGGTAGGTTAGCCATGGTAAATTGCCCCTCAGTGCCCAAAGATGTTCAGGTTAGGTAGGTTAGCCATGCTAAATTGCCCCTCAGTGCCCAAAGATGTGTAGGTTAGATGGGTTAGCCATGCTAAATTGCCCCTCAGTGCCCAAAGATGTTCAGGTTAGGTAGGTTAGCCATGCTAAATTGCCCCTCAGTGCCCAAAGATGTTCAGGTTAGGTAGGTTAGCCATGCTAAATTGCCCCTCAGTGCCCAAAGATGTTCAGGTTAGATGGGTTAGCCATGCTAAATTGCCCCTCAGTGCTCAAAGATGTTCAGGTTAGGTAGGTTAGCCATGCTAAATTGCCCCTCAGTGCCCAAAGATGTGTAGGTTAGATGGGTTAGCCATGCTAAATTGCCCCTCAGTGCTCAAAGATGTTCAGGTTAGGTAGGTTAGCCATGGTAAATTGCCCCTCAGTGCCCAAAGATGTTCAGGTTAGGTAGGTTAGCCATGCTAAATTGCCCCTCAGTGCCCAAAGATGTGTAGGTTAGATGGGTTAGCCATGCTAAATTGCCCCTCAGTGCCCAAAGATGTTCAGGTTAGGTAGGTTAGCCATGCTAAATTGCCCCTCAGTGCCCAAAGATGTTCAGGTTAGGTAGGTTAGCCATGCTAAATTGCCCCTCAGTGCCCAAAGATGTGTAGGTTAGATGGGTTAGCCATGCTAAATTGCCCCTCAGTGCCCAAAGATGTTCAGGTTAGGTAGGTTAGCCATGCTAAATTGCCCCTCAGTGCCCAAAGATGTCCAGGTTAGGTAGGTTAGCCATGCTAAATTGCCCCTCAGTGCCCAAAGATGTTCAGGTTAGGTAGGTTAGCCATGCTAAATTGCCCCTCAGTGCCCAAAGATGTTCAGGTTAGGTAGGTTAGCCATGCTAAATTGCCCCTCAGTGCCCAAAGATGTGTAGGTTAAATAGGTTAGCCATGCTAAATTGCTATTTATTGTCGAAAGATGTTCAGGTTCGGTAAGTTAGCTATGGTAAATACAAAGTGCTGTGAAGCTAGAGTGAGGGGAGGGCTGGGTAGGAATGCTCTTTCAGAGAGTTTTTTTTAAGTTTATGTATTAATGTCATAAGTAGGCTTACATAACACTGCAATGAAGTTATTGTGAAAATCCCCTAGTCGCCACACTCCAGCGCCGGTTTGGGTACACTGGGGGAGAATTTAGCATGGCCAATGCACCTAGCCAGCACGTCTTTCAGAGGTAAGTGGAGCACCTGGAGGAAACCCACGCAGACACGGGGAGAATGTGCAAACTCCACACAGACAGTGACCCAAGCTGGGAATCGAACTCGGGTTCATAAGAACATAAGAACTAGGAGCAGGAGTAGGCCATCTGGCCCCTGGAGCCTGCCCCGCCATTCAATGAGATCATGGCTGATCTTCTTGTGGATTCAGCTCCACTTACCCACCCACTCACCATAACTCTGAATTCCTTTACTGTTCAAAAATGTATTTATCCTTGCCTTAAAAACATTCAATGAGGTAGCCTCAACTGCTTCACTGGGTGGGGAATTCCAGAGATTCACAATCCTTTGTGTGAAGAAGTTCCTCCTCAACTCAGTTCTGAATCTGCTCCCCCTTATTTTGAGACTATGCCCCCTAGTTCTAGTTTCACCCACCAATGGAAACAACTTCCCTGCTTCTATCTATTCCCTTCATAATCTTATATGTTTCTATAATATCCCTCCTCATTCTTTTTAATTCCAATGAGTATAGCCCCAGTCTACTCAGTCTCTCCTCATATGCCAACCCTCTCAACTCTGGAATCAACCTCGTGAATCTCCTCTGCCCCCCCTCCAGTGCCAGTATATCCTTTCTCAAGTCAGGAGACCAAAACTGTACCCAGTATTCCAGGTGTGGCCTCACCAGCACCTGATACAGCTGCAACATAACTTCCATCCCTTTAGCAATGAAGGACAAAATTCCATTTGCTGCCTTAATTACCTGATGTACCTGCAAACCAACTTTTTGTTATTCAAGGACACCCAGGTCCCTCTGCACAGCAGCATACTGTAATTTTTTTCCATTTAAATAATAGTCCATTTTGCTGTTATTCCTACCAAAATGAATGACCTCACATTTACCAACATAGTACTCCATCTCCCAGATCGTCACCAACTCACTTAGACTATCTATATCCCTTTGCAAACTTTAAGACCTCTGCACGCTTTGCTCTGCCACTCATTTAAGTACAATAAGAAGTCTCACAAAACAAGGTTAAAGTCCAACAGGTTGATTTGGCAGCACTAACTTTCGGAGTCTCAAGCTCCTTCATCAGGTGAGTGAGTCATTTAAGTGTCATCTGTGAATTCTGACACTCTACACTTAGTGCCCAACTCCAAATCATCTACGTAAATTGTAGACAATTGCAGTCCCAACACTGATCCCTGAGGCACACCACTAATCATTGATCACCAACCAGAAAAATACCCATTTACCCCCACTCTTTGCTTTCTGTTAGTTAATCAATCCTCTATCCATGCTAATACATTACTTGTAACACCATACACCTTTATCTTATGTAGGAATCTTTGGTGCCTTCAGCAATCTTGTTAAATGCCTTCAGGAAATCCAGATAACCACATCCACAGGTTCCCCATTGTCCACTGCACATGTAATGTTCTCAAAGAATTCCACCAAATTAGTTAAACATGACCTTCCCTTCATGAACTCATGCTGCATCTTCCCAGTAGGACAACTTGTATCCAGATGTCTCGTTATTTCTTCATTTTTCCCACAACCTGCGTTTTCCCCACTACAAAAGTTAAGCTAACCGGCCTATAGTTATCCATCTTTTGTCTACCTCCTTTTCAAATAATGATATCACATTTGCTGTTTTCCAATCTGCGGGAACCGCCCTAGAATCCAGCAAAATTTGGTAAATTACCACTAGTGCATTGATTCTGGTTGTATCACAGCTTGGTGTAGCTCCTGCTCTGCCCAACACTGTAAGGAACTACAGAAGGATGTGAATGTAGCCCAATCCATCACACAAACCAGCCTCCCATCCATTGACTCTTCCTACACTTCCCGCTGCCTCGGCAAAGCAGCCAGCATCATTAAGAACCCCACCCACCCCAGACATTCTCTCTTCCAGTTTCTTCTGTCGCGAAAAAAATATTAAAGTCTAAGGTTACGTACCAAGCGAATCAAGAACAGCTTCTTCCCTGCTGCTGTCAGACTTTTGAATGGACCTATCTTGCGTTAAGTTGATCTTTTCTGCACTCTAACTGTGACTGTAACACTACATTCTACACTCTCTCGTTTCCTTCTCTATGAACAGTATGCTTTGTCTGTATAGCACGCAAGAAACAAAACTTTTCACTGTATGTTAATACATGTGACAATAATAAATCAAATCAAATCAAAAATCAAATCAAAATTTACTATTTCCCCCACCATTTCTTTTGGTACCCTGGGATACATTCCATCAAGGCCAGGAGACTTGTCTATCTTTAGCCCCCCATTAACTTGCCCAACACTACCTCTTTCGTGATAATGATAGTTTCTAGGTCCTCATCTGCCATAGCCTTCCTGTCATCAATTTTTGGCATGTTATTTGTGTCTTCCACTGTGAAGACCGACACAAAATACCGGTTCAATGTCTCAGCCATTTCCTACATCCCCCTTCTCATCTTCTGAAGGAACAATGTTTACTTTAGACACTCTTCTTCATTTTATATATTTGTAGAAACTTTTGCTATCTATTTTTATATTCTGAGCTAGTTTCCTCTCATTATCCATCTTTCTTTTATAGCTTTGTTTTGTGGATTTCTGTTGACATTTAAAGTTTTCCCAATCCTCTGGATTCCCACTAAACTTTGCCACTTTGTATGCAATTTCTTTCAATTTGATACCCTCCTTTAGTTCCTGAGATATCCACGGCTGACTATCTCTTTCTCTACAGTCCTTCCTTATCACTGGTATATACTTTTGTTGAGCACTGTGAAAAATTGCTTTGAAAGTTCTCCACTGTTTCTCAATTGTTCCACCATAATATAGGACATAGATAGGATGCAGGAATGGGCGGAGAAGTGGCAGATGGACTTCAACGCGGATAAATGTGTAGTCGTCCATTTTGGCAGAACCAACGGGATGAACGAGTACACTATCAAGGGCAGGAGTCTTAGTAGCGTTGAAGAGCAGAAGGATCTCGGGGTCCGGATCCACAAGACTCTTAAATCGGCCTCGCAGGTGGAGGAGGTGGTCAAGAAGGCGTATGGTGTACTGGCCTTCATTAATCGAGGGATTGAGTTTAGGAGTCGGGAGGTAATGCTGCAACTTTACAGGACCCTTGTCAGGCCTCATTTGGAGTATTGTGCGCAGTTCTGGTCGCCTCACTATAGGAAAGACGTAGAAGCTATTGAAAGGGTGCAGAGGAGATTTACAAGGATGTTGCCTGGACTGGGAGGCATGCCTTATGAAGATAGGTTGAGGGAGCTAGGACTCTTTTCCCTAGAGAGGCGAAGGTTGAGAGGCGACCTGATAGAAGTTTATAAAATGTTGAGAGGAATAGATAGGGTGGACTCTCAGAGGTTATTTCCCCGGGTTGAAATGGTCGCTACGAGAGGACACAGATTTAAGGTGCGGGGAGGGAAGTACAGAGGTGATGTTAGGGGTAAGTTTTTCACTCAGAGGGTGGTGAGTGAATGGAATCGGCTGCCGTCATCGGTGGTGGAGGCGAACTCGCTGGGGTCTTTTAAAAGACTTCTGGATGAGTATATGGGGTTTAATGGGATTGGGGGTTATAGATAGGTCTATAGATTGGTGGGGTTGATGTGATCGGCGCAACTCGAGGGCCGAAGGGCCTGTTTGTGCTGTAATGTTCTATGTTCTATAAAGTTTTTGACTCCCAGTCTACCTTAGCCAACTCCTCCCTCATCATATTGTAATCTCTTTTGTTTTGAAGCATGACACACTGGTATTGGATTTTACCTTCTCACGCTATATTTTAAATTCAACACATACTGTGATTGCTTCTTCCAAGAGGATCCCTAAATGTAAGATCATTAATTATTCCTGTCTGAACACAGAAGACCAGATCTAGGCCTGACGCTGTGAGGCAGCAGTGCTAGCCATGTCGCCCCAGGCTGGATTCATGTTGAGTTTCTACAGGTGAAGATTGGTAATTAGTATTGGGGGTGAAGATGGCCAACTTGCATCTAACTGGTCTACAACTGTGATCAGCAGTGATGGAGAACTGGACTGAGACAGTTCCTTTGCTCCTGTAAGGGAAAGATCTGCTCTGGCGAGGAGTGATACAGGCAAGCTTGGACTACAGACAGGGTCAATCTGGTTGAAGGTCAAGGTAGAATTGGAGCATTAATCGGGGTGTGAGAGAGAAGCACAAAACATTGAACCGGAGATGAGGGGGTTGGCCGATGAAGAGAGATTAAAGAGACTGTGTCTGTACTCGTTGGAGTTTAGAAGGATGAGGGGGGATCTTATAGAGACGTATAAGATAATGAAGGGGATGGATAGAGTAGAGGTAGAGAGATTCTTCCCACTCAGAAAGGATAGCAGGACTAGAGGGCACAGCCTCAAGATGAGGGGGGGGGGGCGGCAGTTTAGATCGGAGTTGAGGAGGAACTTCTTCACTCAAAGGGTGGTGAATCTCTGGAATTCTCTGCCCGTTGAAGTGGTGGAGGCTACCTCGCTAAATATATTTAAGTCACGAGTCGATAAGTTTCTGATAGACAAGCAAATTAAGGGTTATGGGGAGAAAGCAGGAAAGTGAAACTGATCCACTTCAGATCAGCCATGATCTTATTGAATGGTGGGGCAGGCTCGAAGGGCTAGATGGCCTACTCCTGCTCCTATTTCTTATGTTCTTATACTCTGCAGTCATAAGGAAGAGGTGAGTAGGAATACAAATGAGTTCTCCAATTAACCCCTGAAAAGCTATCAACCACCTTCAACGTCACCTCATGGCAGATCCTCCAGAAGTAGCACAACAAAACAGATGAATCATTTTTGTTGATTTATTAGCATCACAAGTAGGCTAACATTAACACTGCAATGAAGTTACTGTGAAAATCCCCCAGTCGCCTCACTCTGGCACCTGGTCTGAGAGAGAATTTAGCAAGGCCAAGGTATCTAATCGGCACACCTTTCAGAATGTGGGAGAAAACCGGAGCACCCGGAGGAAGCCCACGCAGACACGGGGAGAACATGCAGACTCAGTACAGAGAGTGACCCAAGCTGGGAATTGAACCAGGTCCCGGGCACTGTGAGACTGCAGTGCTAACCACCGTGCCACCCCATCAGGATAGAGAATTAGGATGGTCCCTGGAGCCTCCAGGATTTACAAGCTCTTGCCTCGGATACCACAGTACCCAGGTGAACAATCATTAACAGTCTGCATTTGTCCCAAAATTTACTTTGAGAGCTTTTGTTTGTTAGATGGGAGCAAGTAAATGGATATCTGGCAGGCAGTCAGTACTCAATCGGTTAATGCAGGGCCTTCTGGCTCTCACTGACTGAGAGAAGGAGGTCCCACAGTAATAAGTCTCACAACACCAGGTTAAAGTCCAACAGGTTTATTTGGTAGCACGAGCTTTCGGAGAACTGACCCTTCACCAGGTGAGTGGGATTTCTATTCACAAAAAGGGCATATAAAGACACAAACTCAAAAAAGTTGATGAAGGAGCAGTGCTCCGAAAGCTGGTGGCTTTTGCTACCAAATAAACCTGTTGGACTTTAACCTGGGGGGGTTGTTGTGAGATTTCTTGCTAAATTTATCCCAGTCCAATGCTGGCATCTCCATATCAGAAGATGGTCCACCATGAGAATTGATGTTTTGGTCAACTGAAGGCAGGAAGCTGGGGGCTGGAGAGTGCGGTGCGGGGAAGCTGGGTGTTGAAGGTCATGTGATGATATCTCCAATCATGTCTCCAACCAGAGTTGGCAACTATGTGGCTGGACGCAGTGGGATAGGGAGAAACTGTTCCTGTTTGCGAATAGATCAAGAATGAGAGGGCACAGATCTAAAATGATTTGCAAAAGAAGAAAATATGATGTGAGAAAAATCTTTTTCACACGGCGAGTGGTTAGGTTCTGGAATGCACTGTCTGAGAGTGTGGTGGAAATAGATTCACACAGTGAGTGGTTAGAATCTGGAATGTACTGTCTGAGAGTATGGTGGAGACAGATTCACACAGCGAGTGGTTAGGATCTGGAATGTACTGTCTGAGAGTGTGGTGGAGACTGATTCACACAGCGAGTGGTTAGGATCTGGAATGCACTGTCTGAGAGTATGGTGGAGACAGATTCACACAGCGAGTGGTTAGGATCTGGAATGCACTGTCTGAGAGTGTGGTGGAGACAGATTCACACAGCGAGTGGTTAGGATCTGGAATGTACTGTCTGAGAGTGTGGTGGAGACTGATTCACACAGCGAGTGGTTAAGATCTGGAATGTACTGCCTGAGAGTGTGATGGAGACAGATTCACACAGTGAGTTGTCAGGATCTGGAATGTACTGTCTGAGAGTGTGGTGGAGACAGATTCACACAGTGAGTGGTTAGGATCTTGAATGCACTGTCTGAGAGTATGGTGGAGACAGGTTCACACAGCGAGTGGTTAGGATCTGGAATGTACTGTCTGAGAGTGTGGTGGAGACAGATTCACACAGCGAGTGGTTAGGATCTGGAATGTACTGTCTGAGAGTGTGGTGGAGACAGATTCACACAGTGAGTGGTTAGGATCTGGAATGCACTGTCTGAGAGTGTGGTGGAGACAGATTCACACAGCGAGTGGTTAGGATCTGGAAATGTACTGTCTGAGAGTGTGGTGGAGACAGATTCACACAGTGAGTGGTTAGGATCTGGAATGCACTGACTCAGAGAGTGGTGGAGACAGATTCAATCGAGGGCACTCGATGATAATTTGAATACATCCAATGTGCAGGGGTACAGGAAAGGGCACAATGACACAATGTAATGATGTTTGTTCAGAGAGTTGGTGCTGATATGATGGGCCGAATGGCCTCCTTCTACATTGTAACAATTCTCTGATTCAGTGATGCATAAAATTATTGAATGGTAGAGTACAGAATGAGGCTGTTTGGCCCATCATATATGTGGCAATACCCTGAGAGGGAGGTTGAGGAAATACACCCCTCGGAACAAATGTGGCTTTCCCTCCATTCCCTCCACTCAGTGCCCCATCGGAAGCTGCAGATGTAATGCAGTGGTGAAGAGGGGAAGTGCCCACCCAGTGCCAGTGTACTGCCCAGGCATCACCCTCTATCCCCTTGGGGCTCTACTTATACAGGAGACCCCAGTGGGAAGCAAACAAAGAACAAAGAATAAAAATGGGAATAGGTGCTTCAGCTCTGTGCTGATCATGGTGCCTTAACTAAATGGAAAACAAACCTGCTGCCCTTACTCGGTCCATATCTTTCTATTCCCTCCTATTCATGCAACCGTTCAGATGCCTCTGAATTGCTGAGTTGCTAATGTGCCTGCTTCCACCACCTCCTCAGACAGTGTGTTCCAGGCACCCACCACTCTGTGTGTGAAAAACTTTCCCCGCACATCTCCCTTAAACTTTCTCCCCCCCTCACCCTTGAACCTGTGCCCCCTTGTAATTGACATTTCCACCCTGGGGAAAAGCCTCTGACTATCCCCCCTGTCTGTGCCTCTCATCATCTTGTAGACCTCTATCAGCTCTCCCCTCAGCATCCATCTTTCTAGTGAAAACACTCCGAGCTTATTCAACCTCTCCTCATGGCCAACACCCTCCAGTTCAGGCAACACCCTGGTAAACCTTCTTTGCACTCTCTCCAAAGCCTCCATGTTCTTCTGGTAGTGTGGTGAGGCCGCATCCAAATGCGGCCTAACCAAGATTTCCCAAATCATGATTTCCCAAATCTTGGACTTAACTGGATTGTGTTCAGTGCAGACTCGATGGGCCGAAGGGCCTGTTTCTGCACTGTAGGGTTCTATGTTCTATTTTAATGCCCCTGTGATGAAGGCAAGAACGCATATGCCTTCTTAATCACCTTGGCCACCTGTGTTGCCACTTTTAGGGAATGTGGACCTGAACACCCAGATCCCTCTGTATTTTAATGTTCCTGAGGGTTACAGTATAACTCACAGCAAAATTTGTTCCTCCAAAGTGTAGTACCTCACATTTGCCCAGATTAAACTCCATCTGCCATTTGTGTACCCAAATCTCCAATCTATCTACATCCTGTTAGCAGCTCCACTAATCTTTATGTCGTCTGTAAGCTCACTAATCAGACCACCCACATGTTCATCCAGATCATTTATATATATATAGATAGTTTTCGCATCAGTGGTCAAGCACCCAACTAAAGTCCATATGAAGTACATCCACAGCCCTTCCCATATCAATTATCTTTGCCACCTCTTTACTCTGTTCACTAAGTTCCCTAGTTGTAATCTCTGCCAACGTGACACCAGGCTGATCTGGGGGGAGGGTGGAGAGGGGGTGCAGAGGGGGCTGGAAAACATTACATGGGGCTGTTGATACAGTGGGGAAGACTGAATGATACTTAGATGTATGGTCATGGCGTTCCTCACCTTTCATGGTGGGAGCCCCATTATGTCATTGACAGAGAGACACAGGAAGAACGTCAATAGGAAATCCCTTCAATAAAAAAATCCATTTGAGGTCTCCAGTTGGATTCTGTCTCCAGTGTTGTAAACAACATGGACAGCATCAACATGATAGAGCAGAGAAGGTGGCCAATCATTTAATTTATTTTTGCACAGCCTCAAGATAAAGGGGGGGCGGTTTAGAACAGAGTTGAGGAGGAACTTCTTCACTCAAAGGGTGGTGAATCTCTGGAATTCTCTGCCCGTTGAAGTGGTGGAGGCTGCCTCGCTAAATATTTTTAAGAAACGGGTTGATGGGCTTTTGATAAGAGAAGGGATTAAGGGTTATGGGGAGAGGGCAGGAAGGTGGAGCTGAGTCACGACAGATCAGCCATGATCTTATTGAATGGCGGAGCAGGCTCGAAGGGCCAGATGGCCTACTCCTGCTCCTATTTCTTATGTTCTTATGTTCTTATGAACACACAATAAAAAGTATTGCGTCTTGCACACTGTACAGACAAAGCATACCGTTCATAGAGAAGGAAAAGAGAGGGTGCAGAATGTAGTGTTACAGTCATAGCGAGGGTGTAAAGAAAGAACAACTTAATGCGAGGTAGGTCCACTCAAAAGTCTGATGGCAGCAGGGAAGAAGCTGTTCTTGAGTTGGTTGGTACCTCAGAATTTTGTATCTTTTTCTCGACAGAAGAAGGTGGAAGAGAGAATGTGCGGGGGTCCTTAATTATGCTGGCTGATTTGCTGAGGCAGCGGGAAGTGTGGACAGAGTCAATGGATGGGAGGCTGGTTTGTGTGATGGACTGGGCTACATTCATGACCCTTTGTACTTCCTTGCAGTCTTGAGCAGAGCAGGAGCCCAGACCAAGCTGTGATACAACCAGAAAGGATGCTTTCTGTGGTGCATCTGTAAAAGTTGGTGAGAGTCGGAGTGGACATGCCAAATTTCCTTAGTTTTTGGCCCGTCGTGCTGTTGCCAACCCCATGAAGGAACTATCCAATCTGAACCACTCCTTTGATCTTATCTCATAGCCCCCGCAAAACTTTCCGTCTCAGTGCATTGATCCAATTCTTCTTCAAAAGTCACCATTAAGTCTTCTACCAGTGCCCTTTCAGCAGCTGAAATCTAATTACAAACAAAACGTGCAGGGAACACACAGTCAGTACATAAAGAATGCGAGAAAAGGTCAGGCAGATTGATAGCAATGTGATAATGGCTGATTATATGACCATCATTATCAGTGCTGACATGAAAGCTCTCATTACCATCCCTTGATTTGTTTTGGGTCTAATCACTTGGAACAAATAATGAGGAGAATGCTCGTGGAAATGATCTCATTATTTTCTCTTCAAATGACTCCACTGCAAATTCTGCTGCTTTATACATAAAAACATTTTGGCTGGACATTATCTGAGCGACACAGCTCACCCTTCAGCATGTTTAACAAAGAACAAAGAACAACACAGCACGGGAAACAGGCCCTTCGGCCCAACGAGCCCGCGCCGCCGCCCCATGGTCAGTGACCTATTCATGATTTTAGTCTACGCCTAATGTGCGAGGATCAGGGAGGTCCAATATAGGGACAATTTGTTACCCAATCAATCAGCCTAAAAGCACATTTTTGGGATGTGGGAGGAAACCGGAGCACCCGGAGGAAACCCACGCAACCACGGGGAGAACGCGCAAACTCCCACGGACACAGGCCCAAATCCATGTGTCCGCTCAGCAACAGAGATAGCCTCTGAGCTGTCATGATGCCCTCGAGATGGTCCAGTTTAAGCACACCAACTCCCGAAGCAACATCCAAGAGCAGCCCACCACAACCTGCCGCATGCTTAACTGGAATGGTTTTTATTGCTGTCCTTCCACACGACGCGGTGAGTTTCTACATGTTTCCCACGCGTCATTCAGTTTGGGGCTTTTTGTTTCATTGAGTTGCCAGCAGGTTGTTCCAAGGCACTGACGGGTCACGCCTCAGTGTTGGTCCCCTTGCCAATGCCGCCCTCGCTGGGCCGATTGTTTATGGCTGTGGGCCATGCACCATCTCTTCCTCCCAAGAAAGGAATGCCCTACATTCAACAATCCAAAGATGTGCGGGTTAGGTTGATCGGCCGTGCCCAAATTGACCCTAATGTCAGGGGGATTAGCAGGGTAAATATGCAGGGTTACAGGAATAGGGCCTGGGTGGAGTTGTGGTCAGTGCAGACTCGATGGGCTGAATGGCCTTCTACTGCACTGTAGTGATTCTATGATTCTACATTTCTACAGCAAACTTCACCAGCAATGTGATTGACTTTCAAAGAACAAAGGACAAAGAAAGTTACAGCACCGGAACAGGTCCTTTGGCCCCTCCAAGCCTGTATTGACCATGCTACTCGACTTAACTAAAACCCCCTACCCTTCTGGGGGACTATGTCCCTCTATTCCCATCCTATTCATGTATTTGTACAGATACCCCTTAAAAGTCATGAGCGTATCTGCTTCCACTACCCCCCCGGCAGTGAGGTCCACACACCCACCACACTCTGTGTAAAAGACTTACCTCGTACATCTTCTCTGAACCTTGCCCTTCGCACCTTAAACCTATGCCCCCTACTAATTGACTCTTCCACCCTGGGAAAAAGCTTCTGACTATCCACTCTGTCCATGCTCCTCATAAGCTTGTAGACGTCTATCAAGTCCCCCTCAACCTTCCACTGAGAATAAACCAAGTTTCTCCAACCTCTCCTCATAGCTAATGCCCTCCATACTAGGCAACATCCTGGTAAATCTTTTCTGTACCCTCTCCAAAGCCTTCACATCCTTCTGGTAGTGTGGCGATCAGAACTGAACACTATATTCCAAATGCGGACTAACTAACATTCCGGGTCGATGAAGGCAAGCATGCCGTATGCCTTCTTGACTACCTTCTCCACTTACATTCAATTGCTCTCAGGCAACTAGGGATGGTGTTGGGTCCATTCATTCCTCTAAATAGATGGAGGTGGCATGGTACAGAGTTTAAATGAATTTCTTTATTTGAACAGGACTTAACATTAAATCATTACAAAAGCGAAAAATTAAGAGAAAAGCTGGAGGGGGAGAGAGATTGGCTTCTTTTGCCAGTCCTGTACTGCCCTAAACAGAATTCCAAAACAGACTGAACTAAACTGAAAACTAAGCTGAAACCACAATGTATGTGATTCATCATCTTGTTATTGAAATTGTTTGGCACATGCTGTCTCTAACTTGGCCTTGCAAATGATGTTTATGAAAAACTTTGTTTGGCTGATAAAAAGCCCACTTTTGCTAGCATTGTATTTTGTCAAAAACACAGTCAATTTCCAGCTAACCCAGCATGCCCTTCTGAGTTTTAAAATGTAGTCAAGCGATAGTTTTTTTTAAGCTGAGCAGAGGTACTGGCATAGGCAGAAATATCTCAAAATGAAGACTTTGCACAAATGAAGGAAAACATACACAGGTTTAATAGATGGGTAATAAATGCTGGTCTAGCCAGCGATGCCCATGTCTCATGAATGAATAAAAAATAAATCTCCTCCGGAATTCCCAACCACTTTGCAACTAGTCAGTAACTTTTGACATACAGTCCATGTTGCAATGAGGGAAATTTGGCGGCTAATTTTTGAACAACAATCTCCCATAAATAGCAATGCAACAATAGAGTCATAGAATCATAAAATGATAGATGTTTACAGCATGGGAAGAGGGTCTTTCGCCCAACATGTCCATGCTGCCTTTTTTTAACCACTAAGCTAATCCCACAAGTCATCTTGTTGTCAAAACTGTTTAGCACATCCTGTCTCTAGAGATTCACACAGCGAATGGTTGGGATCTGGAATGTACTGTCTGAGAGTGTGGTGGAGACAGATTCACACAGCGAGTGGTTAGGATCTGGAATGTACTGTCTGAGAGTGTGGTGGAGACAGATTCACACAGCGAGTGGTTAGGATATGGAATGCACTGTCTGAGAGTGTGGTGGCAACAGATTCACACAGTGAGTGGTTAGGGTCTGGAATACACTGTCTGAGAGTCTGGTGGAGGCAGATTCACACAGCGAGTGGTTAGGATCTGGAATGTACTGTCTGAGAGTGTGGTGGAGACAGATTCACACAGTGAGTGGTTAGGATCTGGAATGTACTGTCTGAGAGTGTGGTGGAGACAGATTCACACAGCGAGTGGTTAGGATCTGGAATGCACTGTCTGAGAGTGTGGTGGAGACAGATTCATGCAGTGAATGGTTACCTTTCAAAGGAAATTAGTTCATTAGTCAGGGCTTCTTCAACCTCACCTGCATTTTGGATTCTACAGTGCAGCGGTGGTGGAGTGTACGAGTCTGGATATCTGAAGAGAAACAGATTGCAGGGCTGTGGCAAAAAGCAGGGGAACGGAATGAGATGAGTTGGCTCTTGCAAATATCCAATGGGCCGAATGGCCTTCTTCTGTATTGTAACCATTGTTTGATTTAATGAGGGGAAGTGATTGTCTAATGGCATTATCTGTAGACTACTGATCCAAAACCTCAGCTAATGTTCTGAGGACCTGGGTTCAAATCCCACCACAGCAGCTGGTGGGGAATTTAAATTTAGTAAAGAAATCTGGAATTAAGAATCTACTGATGACCATTGAAATCATTGTTGATTGTCGGAAAAACCCATCTGGTTCACTAATGTCCTTTAGGGAAGGAAATCTGCCGTCCTTACCTGGTCTGGCCTACATGCTTGACTCTCAACTGCCTTCCAAAGGGCAACTAGGGATGGGCAATAAATGCTGGCCAGGGACACTCGTATCTCACGAATGAATGGACAAATGAGTCGCATTTGACGCTTTTAACATGAGGAAGGCAGCAAAGCCACTTGCTGGACCAAGTTTGTTTTGTAACATCTTTGTAACCCAGCGTAATGATGCTTGACCTGTCTTTATCCCTCTCATTAATGGAACAGCAGGGTCCCTGTAAACACATTACGAGCGATTTATCTGTCCCACAGCGAGTGCTCTGACTCATGCTTCTTCATGATAAAAGTTTATGCTATGATCTTAAGTGGTCACGCTTGGTAAACCAGCTTTCAATTTCATAGTGAGCATTGCTTTGGGCAACTTGCAAAGTGAGATCTCACAGCCAGAACAGTCGGTGCTAGTCGGAAAGATACATTTGTATAGCGCCTTTGATGACCGCAACCAGCATTGTAATAACACCCAGAGCAAACACCCTCCCGTCTCTGATACAGAGTCATGGGATCATCTGCCTGAGGAAGCAGGCTGTTTGGAGGCTTCTTCGGAAGACTCAGTACTGCACTGGCTGAGTCAGCGTCGATTGTCCACCCCAATTCATAGAATGGAACCCCCCCAGTATAGAAAGAGGCCATTCGGCCCATCGAGTCTGCACTGACCACAATCCCACCCAGGCCCTATTCCCTTCGTCCGATTTAATCTGCCTGACACTAAGGGGCAATTTAGCATGGCCAATCACACTAACCCGCACATCTTTGGACTATCAGAGGAAACCGGAGCATTTCGGAGGAAACCCTCGCAGACACGGGGAGAATGTGCAGATTCCACACAAACAGTGAGCAAGCTGGAAATAAAACCTGGTTCCCTGGCTCTGTGAGACAGCAGTGCTAACCACTGTGCTACCATGTCACCTAATTCTGCTTCAATCCATAACTTCCAGTGCCAGAGGGAATTGGATGTATGTATGAAGAGGGAATAATGGAGAGTGAGCAGCGAAATGGGTTATTCTGATTCCGACCGGGATGAGTAGCTCTTTATTTTAAGTAGACAAAGTTTGAACATAGAACATAGAACACTACAGCACAAACAGGACCTTCGGCCCACAACTTGCACCAATCATATCCCTACCTACCAGGCCTATCTATAATTCTTAATCCCATTAAATCCTAGTTATCCACTGGGATAACCATAGACCATAAGACCATAAGATATAGGAGCAGAATTAGGCCACTCGGCCCATCGAGTTTGCTCCACCATTCAATCATGGCTGATATTTTTCTCATCCCCATTCTCCTGCCTTTTCCCCACAATCCCCAATCCCCTTATTAACCAAGAACCTATCTATCTCTGTCTTAAAGACACTCAATGACCTGGCCCCCACAGCCTTCTGCAGCTATGAGTTCCACAGATTCACCGCTCTCTGGCTGAAGAAATTCCTCCTTGTCTCTGTTTTAAAGAATCATCCCTTTAGCCTGAGGTTGTGCCCTCTGGTTCTACTTTTTCCTACTGGTGGAAACATCCTCTCCACATCCACTCTATCCAGGCCTCGCAGTATCCTGTAAGTTTCAATAAGATCCCCCCTCATTCTTCTAAACTCCAACGAGTACAGACCCAGAGTCCTCAACTGTTTCTCATACGGCAAGCTAAAAGATAAGAAACAAAACTAAAAGATTCCACAGTTCTAAAAAAAGGTAGATTTAACATAAGAACATAAGAAATAGGAGCAGGAGTAGGCCATCTGGCCCTTCGAGCCTGCCCCGCCATTCAATAAGATCATGGCTGATCTGTCGTGGCTCAGCTCCACCTTCCCGCCCTCTCCCCATAACCCTTAATCCCTTCTCTTATCAAAAACCCATCAACCCGTTTCTTAAAAATATTTAGCGAGGCAGCCTCCACCACTTCAACGGGCAGAGAATTCCAGAGATTCACCACCCTTTGAGTGAAGAAGTTCCTCCTCAACTCAGTTCTAAACCGCCTCCCCCTTATCTTGAGACTGTGCCCCCTAGTCCTATTGTCTTTTTTGAGCGGGAAGAGTCTCTCCACCTCTATCCTATCCATCCCATTCATCATCTTATAATATATAACGTTAGAAAAACAAAACAATTTACAGTATTTATCTTATACTCCAACATTCAAAATTAACATGATGTAAATATGAATTAACAGGCAAATTATGGTTGAAAGCACCACATTACTTATTAAATGGCAGATGAAACCAAGATAGATCTCATAGATTTCTCAACAATCCAGACTCCAGTAACTATTGTGAGTCCCAAAATCCTGTTAACTCCTCTGTCTCACTGGGGATTTCAGTTCTTCACTTTCAAAGATCTAACCTCTGAATCCATTCAAGCGTTCCTCTGACACGGACTGCGTCAGTGGCTGATGCTGATTGGTTGCCAAGCAGATTCTGAGGATTTGCCACGAAGAAAGCAACAAAAAAACAGTAGGTTCCCCATTCTCCCGGGTAATTTAAAAATGGCGCAGGACATGAACAAAATCTTTTTGTTTGTGGAGAATGTGTTTCTTGTGTATGAATGAATGAGCTCAGCCGGCCAATTGAATCAAACAGCCCGTTCCACTGTTTGTTTGCAACATGTAGAGTGTGCACGGCGCTCAACCGGCCCATAGTTACAAAGCACAAAGCAGAATATCTACTATCAGAGATGATTTCATGATTGGCAGCGTTTGCTGAACAATCCTGAGTGTGTTAATTAGTCACATCTCAGTCAAATCAGTCAATAATCAGTCAAACTCTGCGTGGGTTTCCTCCCACGGTCTCAAGGTGTGCAGGGTTAGGTTGATTAGCCATGCTAAATTGACCCTAGTTTCAGAGAGATTAGCATGGTAAATCTGTGCGTTTATAGGAATAAGAACAGAAGAACATAAGAACATAAGAACATAAGAAATAGGAGCAGGAGTAGGCCATCTAGCCCTTCGAGCCTGCCCCGCCATTCAATAAGATCATGGCTGATCTGTCGTGACTCAGTTCCACCTTCCTGCCCTCTCCCCATAACCCTTAATCCCCTCTCTTATCAAAAACCCATCAACCGTTTCTTAAAAATATTTAGCGAGGCAGCCTCCACCACTTCAACAGGCAGAGAATTCCAGAGATTCACCACCCTTTGAGTGAAGAAGTTCCTCCTCAACTCTGTTCTAAACCGCCTCCCCTTTATCTTGAGGCTGTGCCCCCTAGTCCTACTGTCTTTTTTGAGCGGGAACAGTCTCTCCACCTCTATCCTATCCATCCCATTCATCATCTTATACGTCTCAATGAGATCTCCCCTCATTCTTCTAAATGGTGCCTGTGTGGCATTCGAGTCATGGACAACACAGAACAGAAAAAGGCCCTTCAGCCCAACTGGTCCATGCTGACCATGGTGCTCTCCCAGCGAACCCCAATTGCCTGACTTTGGCCCATATCCCTCCAATCTTTTCCTGTCCATGTACTTATTCATTTTTAAATGTTGCTATTGTCCCTGCCTCAACCACTTCCTTTGGCAGCTCATTCTATATCCGCACCACCGTCTGCGTGAAGAAGTTGACTTTTGGTCCTTTTTGAAATCTTTCCCCTCTCACCTTAAACCTACACCCTCTGGTGCTCAATTCCCATTTTCTGGAAAAAAAGGTCTGTGCACATTCATTCCATCCGTGCCTATCATGATTTTATGCATCTCGATAAAAGTCATCCCTCATTCTCCTACGTTCCAAGGAATAAAGTCTTATTCCTGGCCAACCTCTCCCTTTTACTCAGGCCCACGATTCTTGACAACATGCTCGTAAATCTTCTTTGCACTCCCTCCGGTTTATCAATGTCTTCCCTATAACAGGGTGACCAAAACTGTACACAATACTCCAGATGTAGCCTCACCAACAACTTATGCAATTGCAACATTATGTCCCAACTCCCATAGTCAATGCCCTGACTGATAAAGGCCAGTGTGCTAAACACCTTATTCACAACCATTGGGACCCATTCTCTGCAATCAAAAGGAATATGTCCAAGTCTTACACCTTTCTTCGACAGAATCGTCAAGCAGAAACTGATAGCCAAGTTCCGGTCACTTGAGGTCAGCTTCAACCGGGATCTTGAGTTCATATCACACTACGTGTAACCCCACCCCCTTCCACCCACCCACCAAACCCCCCCCCCCTCCCTCCCGTTTGGCCTGTGCTTGCAAAATCTTACCAACTGTCCTGGTTTGAGACACTGCACACCTCTGCAACCTATGATTATCCCTCTCTCCACTCGCGTTGTCTGTACCTGTAAAGATTTGATTACCTGTTAAGAATTGCATTCCAACCATTATCTCGCAACTGACTCTGTGTCTATACATGCCCTGCTTGTGAACCCAATCCTCCACTCACCTGATGAAAGAACAGTGCTCCAAAAGCTCGTAATACCAAATAAACCTGTTGGGTTTAAACCTTGGTGTTGTGAGACTTCTTACTGTGCCCACCCCAGTTCAATGACAGTATCTCCACATTATTTCTTTAATTACTTGGGAACTTAAGGAGCCTCTGTTTTCCTGTTGCTTTCTCCAGGCTACAGTAAAAGTATAAAAAGTTTATTTATTCATCACAAGTAAGACTTACATTAACGCTGCAATGAAGTTACTGTGAAATTCCCCTAGTCGCCACACTCTGGCACCCTGTTGGAGCCAATGCACCTAACCAGCAAATCTTTGGACTGTGGGAGGAAACTGGAGCATCCAGAAGAAACTCATGCAGAAACGGAGAGAATGTGTAGATTTCACACAGACAGTGACCCAAGCTAGGAATCAAACCTAAGGCCCTTGGTGCTGTGAGGCAGCAGTGCTAACCACTGTGCCCTCACTAACGCTTTGGCCAATCAGAGTCAACTTTCCAACAAAGCCATTGTTATTTTCTCCTCTAGTATGAACTAATTGTTCGAAATCTGGCATTCTTGTGTTTGTCCTGATGGGTGTAAGATGAAAAGCTTCGACAATACGTCTCTTTTCAACAACATTCACGTTCCATGTTACTAAGCAACAGCTCTTAGGAATCTTACTCATTTTTTTGCAAATTTAAATGTGCATTAAATTATTGAAAAGTAAAATTATAATTAAATTGTTCACATTTTCCAGAGCTAATAACAATATAGGCAAATTAAGCCCAACTATCAAATTGAAGGCACACTACGCAGGAAACAAGCTATGTGTCACTAGGTGAACATTTCTGTCTGCCATACACCTACTGCTGCAATATTTATAGATCATGAGGCATGACTTAATATGTTGTAATTAATATTAAAAGCAGTGATGTTCAAATGATCTGAAGATCTGGCAGCATCTGTGGGGAAGTAGGCGGAATTAATGTTTTTTAAATTAATTCATGGGTCATGGGCTTCACTGGCTGGCCAGCATTTATTACCCATCCTAGTTGCCCTTGGAGGGTAGTTGAGAGACAACCACATTGCTGTGAACCTGGACACACATGTAGGCCAGACCAGGTAAGGAGGGCAGATTTCCTTCTCTAAAGGACATTACTGAATCAGGTAGGTTTTTCCAACAGTGGTTTCATGGTCACCAGTAGGTTCCTAATTCCAGATTTTTTTGTTGAATTCAGATTCCACTATCTGCCGTGGCGGGATTCGAACCCCGTGTTCCCAGAACATTAGCTGAGTTTCTGGATTAATAGTCTGATGATAATATCACTTGGGCCATCGCCTCCCCATCACCTCCTCAGGTCGCTGAACTCAGGAGAACTAGAAAAGGTTTGGGACAAGTATGGAGGCAGGGTGATTATTGGGGAAATGGGAAATGAAGGGATGACTTGATTTGATTTATTATTGTCACATGGATTGGGATACAGTGAAAAATGTTGTTTCTTGTGTGCTATACTGACCACGCTTATGTTCATGGAGTACACAGAGGAGAAGGAAAGACCATAACACCATAAGATATAGAAACAATCTCAGTTTCATATTTGTTGAACAATACAGTTTAACTATAACAAATGAATTAACTTAGCTTTTACCCGATAAAATGCTTAAACATGACAAGATACAACTCTTAACTGCTAACCTATGTCTATTAGTTCCAATTCAAGCAATATTCCTCTTATAGACCGAAACTCCTCTTCAGAATCAGTTAGCAATACACAGGGTTTATGTGCTGAGGCTTGGATTACCTGTCCTCAAACTACCAGAACACCCCTGGTGGGAAACAGAGAGAGAGAGATCTATGGGCCCGACCTTTTAGCTCTTCGAGCCTGCTCTGCCATTCAAAGAACAAAGAACAACACAGCACGGGAAACAGGCCCTTCGGCCCAACGAGCCCACGCCGCCGTCCTCTTCATTACTATCATAGCTAATCATCCAACTCAACAGCCTACTCCTGCTTTCTCCCAATAACGTTTGATTCTATTTGCCCCATATAATTACAAAATTGGACCATTCGGCCTATTGAGCCTGCTACCCCATTCAATCACAACTGATATGATTCTCTGAAAGGAAACAGCGCAGAATGTAGTGTTGCAGTCACAGCTAGCATAAAAACATAAGAACATAAGAAATAGGAGCAGGAGTAGGCCATCTAGCCCTTCGAGCCTGCCCCGCCATTCAATAAGATCATGGCTGATCTGTCGTGGCTCAGTTCCACATTCCCGCCCTCTCCCCATAACCCTTAATCCCCTCTCTTATCAAAAACCCATCAACCCGCGTCTTAAAAATATGTAGCCTCCACCACTTCAACGGGCAGAGAATTCCAGAGATTCACCACCCTTTGAGTGAAGAAGTTCCTCCTCAACTTCGTTCTAAACCGCCCCCCCCCTTTATCTTGAGGCTGTGCCCTCTAGTCCTACTATCCTTTCTGAGCGGGAAGAGCCTCTCCACCTCTATCCTATCCATCCCATTCATCATCTTATATGTCTCAATGAGATCTCCCCTCATTCTTCTAAACTCTAACGAGTACAAGCCTAGTTTATTCAGCCTCTCCTCATAGCTCAACCCCCTCAACTCCGGTATCAGCCTAGTAAACCTCCTCTGCACTCCCTCCAAAGCCAAAATATCTTTGCGCAGGTGCGGCGCCCAAAACTGCACACAGCACTCCAGCTGCGGCCTCACCAATGCCCTACACAGCTGCAGCAAGACCTCCCTACTTTTATATTCACTCCCCCTCGCTATGAAGGCCAGCATCCCATTTGCCTTCCTGACCACATGCTGCACCTGCAAGCTGGGTTTTTGCGACTCATGCACAAGGACCCCGAGGTCCCTCTGCACCGTCGCCTGCTGCAGTTTTTCGCCCCGTAAGTAATAGTCCTTCCTACCATTCTTCCTACCAAAGTGGACCACCTCACACTTGCCAACTTAAATTCCATTTGCCATTTCCTGGCCCATTCACCCAGCCTATCTAGATCCTTCTGCAGACTCTCCACACCCTCCGCACAATTTGCCGTTCCCCCAATTTTGGTGTCATCAGCAAATTTCAACACCATACACTCGGTTCCCTCCTCCAGATCATCTATATAAATGGTAAAAAGCTGAGGCCCCAGCACCGACCCCTGGGGCACTCCACTAGTCACCATCCGCCAATCCGAATAACACCCGTTGACCCCCTCTCTCTGCCTCCTATTTAACAACCAATCCTCTATCCACGCTAACACCCTACCCCCAACTCCATGTCCCTCGACCTTCTGCAATAACCTCTTGTGAGGTACTTTGTCAAACGCCTTCTGAAAATCCAGAAAGACCACATCCACCGGTCAACTTAATGCAACGTAGGAACATTCAAAAGCCTGACAGCAGCAGGGAAGAAACTGTTCTTGAGTCAGTTGGTACGTGACCTCAGACTTTAGTATCTTTTTCCAACGGAAGAAGGCGGAAGAGACAATTTCTGGGATGCGTGGGCTCCTTAATTATGCCGGCTGCTTTTCCAAGGCAACGGTAAGTGTAGACAGAGTCAATGGATGGGAGGCTGGTTTGCGTGATGGGAAACAAAGGCGTGAATAGTTGGATGGAATTTACTGCCCTCAGCAGTGGGCCTATCCACTTACACTAGAGTTGGTGATAGTCTCATCATGGCCATCCTGGGCACACTGACCCATTATAACATTAATCAGGCACTTACCTGGGTGTCCTTGGGGTCTTCATGGTGGATGTCCTGCCTCTGAGAGCTGTTGGCCAATCAGAGGCAGGCCACTCTCCTATACCGGCAGCTCAATAGGTCTGAGGATGAGGAGGATGGACTAAGTCCATCAGTGTGAGGTCTTGCATTTTGGTAGATTGAACCAGGGCAGGTCTTACTCAGTTACTGGTAGGATGTTGGGGAGAGTTACAGAATAAAGAGATCTAGGGGTACAGGTTCATAGCTCCTTGAAAGTGGAGTCACAGGTGGACAGAGTGGTGAAGAAGGTATTCGACATGCTTGGGTTCATTGGTCGGAACATTGAATACAGGAGTTGGGACGTCTTGTTGAAGTTGTACAAGACATTGGTAAGGCCACATTTGGAATACTGTGTACAGTTCTATTCACCCTATTATAGAAAGGATATTATTAAACTAGAAAGAGTGTAGAAAAGATTTACTAGGATGGTACCGGGACTTGATGGCTTGATTTATAAGGAAAGGCTGGATAGACTAGGACTTTTTTCTCTGGAGCGCAGGGGGTTGAGTGGCGGGTACAATTTTGTCTTTTAAAAAGCATTTAGACAGCTAAGTGGGTACGATGGGTATAGAGGGATATGGGTCAAATGCGAGCAATTGGGACTAGTTTAGGGTTAAAAAAGAGGGCAGCAAGGACAAGTTGGGCCATGCTGTAAACCTCTGTGACACTATGAATTTATGATTGTTTCATAGGCATCTATAAGATCACGCCTCAGCTTTCTGCGCTGCAGAGAAAAAAGTCCCAAGATCTCCTTACAACTCTCCTTATAACTCAATCCATCAAGTCCCGCTGGCATCCTAGTAAACCTTTTCTTCACTCTTCGTAGTTTAATAATATCCTTTCTATAATAGGATGACCAGAACGGTTAACCTCCCATTGAATACTGGCAGTGATGGAATGAGGCCCCTACATGACCACTGAAAGGCCTCGAGTGGTTTCCATGTGGGAAGGCTGCCCTTGAGTCTTTATGGCCAGAATTCACCCATCCTGCCTGTCACTGGGATTTTAGTGGGTGGGTTGCGGACAATGTGAAACCTTGTGGGCGGCACGGTAGCACAGTGGGTTAGCACTGCTGTTTCACAGCTCCAGGGTCCTGGGTTCGATTCCCGGCTCGGGTCACTGTCTGCGTGGAGTTTGCACATTCTCCTCGTGTCTGCGTGGGTTTCCTCCGGGTGCTCCGGTTTCCTCCCACAGTCCAAAGATGTGCGGGTTAGGTTCATTGGCTATGCTAAAATTGCCCCTTAGTGTCCAGGGATGTGTAGGTTAGAGGGATTAGCAGGTAAATGTGTAGGGATATTGGGGTAGGGCCTGGGTGGGATTGTGTTCGGTGCAGACTCGATGGGCTGAAGGGCCTCTTTCTGCACTGTAGGGTTCTATGATTCTTACTGACAGTTGGATGAGAATTTCCAGACTTTAGACCACACGGCTGTAGAATTCCACCCTATAGGAGGGGGTGGTGAAAATAGTAGGATCTCCAATCTGCACCTCCCCACTTGATTCATTTGATTTTTGATTTTATTTTATCATTGTCACATGTATTGGTAAACAGTGAAAAGAATGGTTTCTTGCATGCTATACAGACAAAGCATACCATTCATAGAGAAGGAAAGGGCAGAATATAGAATGCAATGTTACAGTGTAGGGTATAGAAAAAGATCAACTTACTGCGAGATTGGTCCATTCAAAAGTCTGACAGCAACAGAGAAGAAGCTGTTCTTGAGTCGATTGGTAGATGTCCTCAGACTGTTGTATCTTTTTCCCAACGGACGAAAGTGGAAGAGAGAATGTCCAGGACGCGTGGGGTCCTTAATTATGCTGGTTACTTTGCCGAGGCAGCGGGAAGTTTTGACAGAGTCAATGGATGGGAGGCTGGTTTGTGTGATGGATTGGGCTTCATTCACAACCTTTTGCAGTTCCTCCACCTTCCAGAAGAGGGGATGAGATTCAAATCCCACCCATTAACTCTGTTTCCCACCACAGATGCTGCCCTGACCTGCTGAGCATTTCCAGAAGTTTCTATCTTTATTCCACATTTTCAGCATCTGTGCTGCTGCTTTTAATGTAATTAATACTTTTACTGCTTACTATTCCTAGCTAGATGAGGTAAATTCAACCTTCTAATCACACTCCGAGGGAGATCTACCAGCCTGGTAATTGTATGCAATCTGGCAAAGTCTCAATGGGTTTTGCGTGAGAGCATTGTCGCTCGTGATCCGGGTTTGCCTTGCTAATAATAATTGGGTAGTCACAGTAAGAAGTCTCACAACACCAGGTTAGAGTCCAACCAGTTTATTTGATAATAATCTCACAAGCTTTCGAAAACGCTGTTCCTTTGTTGGGTGTGTGGAAGGTTCTGATCAGAGAAGGGCAGATAAAGGCACGCACAGTTCACAGAATACCGATTAGAACATAGAACATAGAACATTACAGCGCAGAACAGGCCCTTCGGCCCACGATGTTGCGCCGACCAGTTACAAAACAATGACCCACTAGCCTAAACCAATCCCTTTTCATCCATAAACCTATCCACAGATCTCTTAAACGCCCCCAAACTAGGTGCATTTACAACTGCAGCTGGCAGGGCATTCCAGTCCCTCACCATCCTCTGGGTAAAGAACCTACCCCTGACATCTGTCCTATAACTACCCCCCCTTAATTTAAAATCGTGCCCCCTCGTGCTAGCTTTCTCCATCCTAGGAAAAAGGCTATCACTATCTACCCTGTCTAAACCTCTAATCATCTTATATGTTTCAATGAGATCCCCTCTTAGCCGCCTTCTTTCCAGCGAAAACAACCCCAAATCTCTCAGTCTCTCCTCATAGGATCTCCCCTCCATACCAGGCAACATCCTGGTAAACCTCCTCTGCACCCTCTCCAAAGCCTCTACATCCTTCCTGTAATGTGGGGACCAGAACTGCACACAAAACTCCAAGTGTGGCCGCACCAGAGTTGTATACAGTTGCATCATGATTAGAATGTGAGTCTTTACAGCTACATAACAGGTTAGCTGTAAAGACTTGTAATATGCTGTAAATAAGCTGTAAAGACAGAACCTTCCACACACCTGACGAAGGAACACCGTTTTTGAAAGCTTGTGGGTTTACTGTCAAATAAACTGGTTGGACACTAACCTGGTGTTGTGAGACTTCTTACTGTGTTTACCCCAGTCCAACGCCAGTATCCCTATAGCACGATAATAATTGGCCCAGCCAGTTATTGGTAAGTAAACTTGTGTTGGATAATTCTACGTAACACGCACTTCAACATGTTCATACAAGATTGTACTGATCCCCCGAAATATACATTGCAGCCGACCCTACCTCCATCACCCCCCAACCCCTAGGGCTGGATTCCTGCAGCCATATTTAAAGAATTAGTTCATCTCAGCCCATGGGATTTCAAAGTATATAACCTACCAATTGGGTATTATAAGGCATATCACACACCATTGGTTATTTCAGGGTATATCACCCACTCATTGCGGTTTAGTAGGGCATATGAAGTTTTTAAAGTTTAACGTTTATTTATTAGTCACAAGTAAAGCTTACATTAACATTGCAATGAAGTTACTGTGAAATTCCCCTAGTCGCCACACTATGGCGCTTGTTCGGATCAATGCATCTAACCAGCATGTTTTTCAGAATGTGGGAGGAATCTGGAGCACCAGGTGGAAACCCACGCACACATGGGGAGAATGTGCAGACTCCACACAGACAGTGATCCAAACCAGGAACTGAACCCAGGTCCCTGGTGCTGTGAAGCAGCAGTGCTAACAACTGTGCCACCGTGCTACGCATATCACACACCTGTTGATATTTCAGGATATATTACACACCCATTGGGGTTTAATTGGGTATATTGCACACCCCTTGGACTTTGGTGGGGTATATCACACACCCATTGAGTATTTCAGGGTATATCACACACCCATTGGGGTTTAATTGGGTATATCGCACACCCCTTGGACTTTGGTGGGGTATATCACACACCCATTGAGTATTTCAGGGTATATCACACACCCATTGGGGTTTAATTGGGTATATCGCACACCCCTTGGACTTTGGTGGGGTATATCACACACCCATTGAGTATTTCAGGGTATATTACACACCCATTGGGGTTTAATTGGGTATATCGCATACCCATTGGACTTAGTGGGTTATCTCACACACCCATTGAGTATTTCAGGGTATATCACACACCCATTGGGGTTTAATTGGGTATATTGCACACCCATTGGACTTAGTGGGTTATCTCACACACCCATTGAGTATTTCAGGGTATATCACACACCCATTGAGTATTTCAGAGTATACCACACACC
This sequence comes from Prionace glauca, assembly GCA_037974335.1. Taxonomy (NCBI): domain Eukaryota; kingdom Metazoa; phylum Chordata; class Chondrichthyes; order Carcharhiniformes; family Carcharhinidae; genus Prionace; species Prionace glauca. The sequence continues at coordinate 12,880,779 of CM075726.1, forward strand.
CATTGGGGTTTAATTGGGTATATTGCACACCCATTGGACTTAGTGGGTTATATCACATACCCATTGAGTATTTCAGGGTATATCAACCATCATTGGGTTGTACAGTGATGCTGATGGATCAGATGTTTAGAGTTAATGTATTTTCCTATTAGAGGCACAAGGATTTTAATTTAGTTGAGCCTGCCTAACTGCCTAGTTCAAACTTACAGCCCCACCTCACTTGATCAGTGTGTTGGAGGAGGCCCTGTAAAACCTAACATACAGATGGACATACACCCCAGGGGATGGAGTAGGCCATTTGGCCCCTCTAGCCATTCAATAAGATATGACTGTGGCCTTAACTCCACTCTCCCACTTACCCCCTGATAGCCTTTGACCCACTTGTTAGTCAAAAGCCTGAGTCTCTCTCAGCCCAGCCTCCACTGCACTCCAGGGAAGAGATTTCCAAAAACACACAACCCTCTCAGAGAAAAAATATTCTTCAGGTCTCCACCTTAAATGGAAGACCCTTTATTTTTATACTGTGCCCTGGTATTCCCCTCAGCTGAGGATGCATTCTGACTGTCTGAACACAAGAACACTAGGAGGCCATTCAGCCCCTTAAGCCTGTTCAGCCGTTCAGTGAGATTATGGTTCACTTGAATCTGATAATTTACCCACGGATCCATGTCCTTTAATATCTTAACCTAGTTAAAAATAGAATTGTACAGCACAGAAGGAAGACATTTAGCCCATCTGTTCGTGCCAGCTCTTTCAGAATTCTACAGAGGGAGTTAATCCCATTTCCCGGCCCTTTTTCCCATTCACCCTCGCAGTTTGTTTCTCCTTCACATATTAATCCCTTACAAAGACGCCTATTGAATCTATAGGAAAGACGTAGAAGCTATTGAAAGGGTGCAGAGGAGATTTACAAGGATGTTGCCTGGACTGGGAGGCATGCCTTATGAAGATAGGTTGAGGGAGCTGGGACTCTTTTCCCTGGAGAGGCGAAGGTTGAGAGGCGACCTGATAGAAGTTTATAAAATGTTGAGAGGAATAGATAGGGTGGACTCTCAGAGGCTATTTCCCCGGGTTGAAATGGTCGCTACGAGAGGACACAGATTTAAGGTGCGGGGAGGGAAGTACAGAGGTGATGTTAGGGGTAAGTTTTTCACTCAGAGGGTGGTGAGTGAATGGAATCGGCTGCCGTCATCGGTGGTGGAGGCGAACTCGCTGGGGTCTTTTAAAAGACTTCTGGATGAGTATATGGGGTTTAATGGGATTGGGGGTTATAGATAGGTCTATAGATTGGTGGGGTTGATGTGATCGGCGCAACTCGAGGGCCGAAGGGCCCGTTTGTGCTGTAATGTTCTATGTTCTATGTTCTATCTCAGTTCACTGCTGGGTCACACAATGCATCCCAAATCCTAATCATCTGCTACATCAAAAAAAGATTTCCATTATGTCTCATCAGGCTGTCGACCAGTCAAATGAAAGCATTTCACTTTATTTATTTGACCTAATATCATTCTGATTTTCAGGGCTTTTAAAGGGCACTGCTGCCTCATAGTGCCAGAGACCCGGGTTCAAATTCCAGTCTCTATGCAGGTTGCTCATTCTCCTTGCTTTTTCATAAATTCATTTGTGGGAGATGCGTATCGTTGACTAGCCAGTATTTATTGCCCATGGCTTGTCGCCCTTGAGAAGATGGTGGTATAGCCATTGGTACAAGTGAGTGGCTTTCCAAAGCATTTCAGAGGGCAGTTGAGAGTCAACCACATTGCTGTGTCTCTGGAGTCACATGTAGGCCAGACCAGGTAAGGACAGCAGATTTCCTTCTCTAAAAGACATTAGTGAACCAGATGTGTTTTTCCAACTAATGACGATGGTTTCATGGTCATCAGTAAATTCTTAATTCCAGGTTTTTTTTATTGAACTTAAATTCTATCCTCTGCCGTGGCAGGATTCGAACCCAGGTCCCTGGAGAATTAGCTGAGTTTCTGGATTATAGTCTAGCAATAATACCACTAGGCCATCATCTCCCTTTGTGTCTGTGTGGGTTTCCTCCATGTGCTCCAGTTTCCTCTCACAATTCAAATACATACAGAATGAATTTAAATTTATTTATTAGTGTCACAAGTTGGCTTACATTCACACTGTAATAAAGTCACTGTGAAAAATCCCTTAGTTGCCACACTCCAGCATAACCAATGCACCTAACCAGCACATCTGGGAGAGGAAACTGGAGCAAACCCACGCAGACATGGGGAGAATGTGCAAACTCCACACAGACAGTGATCCAAGTTGGGAATTGAACCTGGGTCCCTAGTGCTGTGAGGCAGCAGTGCTAACCACTGTGCCACCGTGCCGCCCCATTACAAGTGCAGACAGGAGAATCTGTAATAGAAAATAGGGAAATGGCAGCAAAACTAAACAATTACCTTGTGTCTGTCTTCACAGAGGATGGTACAGACAACCCGCTAGCAATAATGGAAAACCAATTAAGAGACTTGTAACAATGAGGAACTGAAAGTAATTAGTGTTAATAAAAATGTAGTATTCTGAAAATTAATTGGATTGAAGGTTGATAAATCACTGGGGCTTGGTGAGCTTTAGGAAACAATTGATAAGGTCCCACAAAGGAGATCAACATTGAAACATAGAAACTAAAAGCAGGAAGAGGCCATTCAGTCCTTCGAGCCTGCTCCAACATTCATTCTGATCATAGCTAATCATCAAATTCGATATCCTGATCCTGCTAATCATCAAATTCGATATCCTGATTCCCACTCCTCCCCCCCTAATATCATAGAACATAGAACATAGAACATTACAGCACAAACAGGCCCTTCGGCCCTCGAGTTGCGCCGATCACATCAACCCCACCAATCTATAGACCTATCTATAACCCCCAATCCCATTAAACCCCATATACTCATCCAGAAGTCTTTTAAAAGACCCCAGCGAGTTCGCCTCCACCACCGATGACGGCAGCCGATTCCATTCACTCACCACCCTCTGAATGAAAAACTTACCCCTAACATCACCTCTGTACTTCCCTCCCCGCACCTTAAATCTGTGTCCTCTCGTAGCGACCATTTCAACCCGGGGAAATAGCCTCTGAGAGTCCACCCTATCTATTCCTCTCAACATTTTATAAACTTCTATCCCTTGATCCCATTAGCCCCAAGAACTATACCTAATTTTTTCTTGAAATCAGACAATGTTTTGGCCTCAACTACTTTCTGTGGTAGTGAATTCCACACATTCACCACCCTCTGGGTGAAGGAATTTCTCCTCACCTCAGTTCTAAAAGGTTTACCCCTTATCCTCAAACTATGACCCTGAGTTCTGGACTCCCCCACCATCGGGAACATTCTTCCTGAATCTACCCTGTCTAACCCTGTTAGAATTTTATAAGTTTCTTTGTTTATAAGTATTCATCATGGTTGATCATCAATTTCAATATCCTGATCCCCCTCTTCCCCCAATATCCCTTGATCTCGTTAGCGCCAAGAGGTATACCGAATTTCTTCTTGAAATCAGACAAAGTTTTAAAGTTTATTTATTAGTCACAAGTTGGCTTACATTAACACTGCAATGAAGTTACTATGAAATTCCCTAGTCGCCACAGTCCGGTGCACCCGTTCAGGTCCATGCACCTACTTAGCATGTTTTTCAGAGTGTGGGAGGAAACTGGAGCATCTGAGGGAAACCCACACAGACATGGGGAGAAGGTGCAAACTCCACACAGACAGTGACCCAAGCCAGGCATCAAACCCAGGTCTCTGGCACTATGAGGCAGCACTGCTCATCATTGTGCCATCATGACACCCGCGTTTTGGCCTCAACTACACTCCATAGTAGTGAATTCCACACATTCACCACCTTCTCCTCACCTCAGTTCTAAAAGGTTTACCCCTTATCCTTAAACTATGACCTCTAGTTCTGGATTCCCCCACCATTGGGAACATTCTTCTTGAATCTACCCTCTCTAACCCTGTTAGAATTGTATAAGTTTCTGTGAGATTCTTCTCCCCCCCACCCCAACCCCCACCCCTCCCACCTCACTAATCTAAACTCTGGTGAATATAATCCTAACTGACTCAGTCTCTCCTCATGTGACAGACCTGCCATCCCAGGTATCAGTCTGGTAAACCTTCGCTGTACTCCATCTATAGCAAGGATATCCTTCCTCAGATAAGGACACTAAAACTGCACACTAAGAACATAAGAACATAAGAACATAAGAAATAGGAGCAGGAGTAGGCCATCTGGCCCCTCAAGCCTGCCCCGCCATTCAATAAGATCATGGCTGATCTGTCGTGGCTCAGTTCCACATTCCCGCCCTCTCCCCATAACCCTTAATCCCCTCTCTTATCAAAAACCCATCAATCCGCGTCTTAAAAATATTGAGTGAGGCAGCCTCCACCACTTCAACGGGCAGAGAATTCCAGAGATTCACCACCCTTTGAGTGAAGAAGTTCCTCCTCAACTCTGTTCTAAACTGCCCCCCCTTTATCTTGAGGCTGTGCCCCCTAGTCCTACTGTCTTTTTTGAGCGGGAAGAGTCTCTCCACCTTTATCCTATCCATCCCATTCATCATCTTATACGTCTCAATGAGATCTACCCTCATTCTTCTAAACTCTAACGAGTACGAGCCCAGTTTATTCAGCCTCTCCTCATAGCTCAACCCCCTCAACTCCGGCATCAGCCTAGTAAACCTCCTCTGCACTCCAACATGTGAATCATAAGAACTGATATCACAGTCATTAGTGATTTCATATTATAATTCCATGACAGATAACAAATAAACAGGTCTTCATTCTCAGGCTGAGTGTTCACATGCTTTATTGATCAACACTGGCTATCTCCATCCCTCAGTTCAATGCACTGCGCTTGTGTATCATCCTGGCCTCTCACAGATTCCGAGTGCGCAGATCGAAAGAATATAAAAGCATGCTCTGAGATTGATTTTATGCCTTCAGTACCAGTCATATGACAATTCTCTTCATGTCACAAAGCTCAACTAACAAGAGTTAATACTTGCACTAAGTTGAAAAAAATCCCTGATGCAACCTACCCAATTTCAGAACTGGTTATCATGAGCATTCAAGGTAAACCAGAGGCCCTACTTCTTACATGGTTTGGATTGTCAATGAAGCACTTAAATCGTGAAGTCTAAATGTACTTTACTGCCTGTAACGTAGAAATGGTGCATTGGTTTGTAATATAATTTGAATTCAACACTCTTTTTTAATATACCATTTGCCACTGTCCTATTATCTGTTGGATGACTGTCGACTTCTGTTCCTTCATAATTGTCACGTTTCCAAGTTTTTAACTTGACTACTTAGTCTGAATTTTTCAATCTAAGTGGCACTACAATTCAGCTCTTGAGCTGCAAACATGTTCCTTGAATAAAATATAATTGTTATCAAAGGTGTGAGCTGCAGGCAGTTCATTGTGTAATGCTGAATCTGTCGGCATTGGAAAGAGGAATGTTTCCAGATTCATTACAAAGTCTGAGGCTTACATCTTTCAAGATCAGTGGGTAAGTTAGCACTTTTTGATGCAACATTGCAGCAAGGTCATTAATTTGCACGTTGAGTTAAGAGTACAATTTATAATAGAAGAACAAGATTAAATATAACACCAGTTTCAACATAAAGAACAATTTGCTCCAGGGAATGGCCAATAAATGTTAAAACGTGTTATTCGATGCAGTGGGTTTTGGTAGCATGTTAAGAATTATTCAGTGGACATGAACCGAGCTGACTTTGTAGCATCACAGATGATGGGATTGCAAAGAAAGTAAAACCACTCGAGGTACTGTTGTGAAATAGTGCATTGCCTTTCTTCATCAAAATTAGCTGTCACACAGAAGAAACCAGCAAACAATAATTTAAGATTTCACAAGTCAACAGTTTGAAAAGGTTCAGAGTTTTGTGTGGTACAACCTTGTTACGGATAAAAACATCAAGAACAACATGAAAACATCAAACAACAAAATGACATCATTGATCAGTTACTCATTTTGCCTTCTACACAAGTAACTCATTCTAGATCTGGGTGTAAACTACAAAAAGTTGAGATGAACCTAATGTTTGGTAAAGTTGTTTTTCAACGGAATTTTTTTAAAGAACATAACAACGTAAGAAATAGGAGCAGGAGTAGGCCATCTAGCCCTTCGAGCCTGCCCCGCCATTCAATAAGATCATGGCTGATCTGAAGTGGCTCAGTTCCACTTTCCCGCCCTCTCCCCATAACCCTTAATCCCCTCTCTTATCAAAAACCCATCAACCTGCGTCTTAAAAATATTTAGCGAGGCAGCCTCCACCACTTCAATGGGCAGAGAATTCCAGAGATTCACCACCCTTTGAGTGAAGAAGTTCCTTCTCAACTCCGTTCTAAACTGCCCAGCCCTTATCTTGAGGCTGTGCCCTCTGGTTTCTTCAAACATCTGGAAAAGATTACTAACTTGACCAATAACATTGCCTCGACCATGTAGGTGAAGACAAAGAATCAAGGCATTTCTTCTTAGACAATCCTTCAGAGTTGAAGATGACTTGCTGCCACACTGAAAAATGATTCTCAGGCAACCGAGAAGTCCAATGCACAACCTAGTCTCTGTCACAGGTGGCATAGACAGTAGTTGGGGGAACAGATGCCTAGCTGCTATGTGCTGCTTTTGCTGCTGACACTTGGCTGCAACTTGCTCTTGTAAAACTTAGTGTTCAGATTCTTTGCAGATGCTTCTTCACTTCAGGTGGCTTTAGGCCAGGGATTTCCAGGTGAGTGGAGAACCTTTGTATTATGGATGTTTAGCTCTGACTTGTAGGCAGTTGAGGGTGAACATATTTGCACTCATTCTGTTGTTCAGTTCCACTCCAGTGGGGAACTTGCTGAGAAAACAATGAAAATCTAAAAGAGCGCTGATACAGTGACACAGCGTTGTCTGAACCCAGTCAGAATGTGAATTGGATCTGTGGTGGATTGGTAGTCAAGCTCCTGGCTTTCATGTCATCGTGATACAGACAGGGCCAAAGGCTTTTGTGAGGTCAAAGAAAGCCATGTACAAGCGTTGTTGTTGTTCCCTGCATTTCTCTTGTAGATGCGTGTACAAAGAACAAAGAACAACACAGCACGGGAAACAGGCCCTTCGGCCCAACGAGCCCGCGCCGCCGTCCCATGGTCAGTGACCTATTCATGATTCTAGTCTATGCCTAATGTGTGAGGACAGTAAAAAGTCTGACAACACCAGGTTTTAGTCCAACTGATTTATTTGATAATATTCTCACAAGCAAGCTTGCTTGTGAGAATATTATCAAATAAATCGGTTGGACTAAAACCTGGTGTTGTCAGACTTTTTACTGTGTTTACGCCAGTCCAACGCCGGCATACCCACATCATGTGTGAGGATCAGGGAGGTCCGATATAGGGACAATTTGTTACCCAATCAATCAGCCTAAAAGCACATTTTTGGGATGTGGGAGGAAACCGGAGCACCCGGAGAAAACCCACGCAACCATGGGGAGAACGCGCAAAATCCCACGGACACAGGCCCAAATCCATGTGTCCGCACAGCAACAGAGATAGCCTCTGAGCTGCCATGATGCCCTCGAGATGGTCCAGTTTACGCACACCAACGACATGAAGCAGTAGGCAACTCCCGAAGCAATATCCAAGAGCAGCCCACCACAACCTGCCGCATGCATGCCCCTTGCTGGACTTAAGTGCCTGTGGATAAAAATTTCATTATTAAAAGACTCTATATCACTGAGGCTAAAACTGACCCCAAGCCTACAATGCTTAGTAAGGCCTGCTATATCCCCCTATATGTAGACCGCTCATGTGGCTGTCCAAGTGACTCTTGAACAACCCTAGCGTGCCTGCTTCCACCACCTTACTCGGCAGTGCATTCCACATCCCCACTACCCTTTGTGTGAAAAACTGCCCTCTAATATTAGTCTTATATCTAGCCCCCCTCACCCTAAGCCCGTGACCCCTCGTTCTATCCATTTCTAATAGCGGAAAAAGCTTATCACCATCTACTCTATCTGTCCCCTTCATAATCTTATAAACCTCTATTAGATCCCCCCTCAGCCGACGTCTCTCAAGGGAAAACAGCCCAAGTGCGTTCAATCTTTCCTCGTAAGACAGCCCTTCCATACCAGGCAACATCCTGGTAAATCTCCTCTGCACTCTCTCCAGGATCTCTACATCCTTCCGGTAGTACGGCGACCAGAACTGGACGCAGTACTCCAGGTGAGGCCTAACCAACGTTCTATACAACTGCAACATCAGACTCCTACTCTTATATTCTATACCCCTTCCTATGAAGGCTAACATGCCATACGCTTTCCTCATCACATTCTGCACCTGCACCGACACCTTCAGGGACTTGTGTACCTGCACCCCCAGGTCTCTCTGCATATCTATACTCCGGATAGTTCTACCTTTTATCATATAACTCCCTTCCACATTATTCCGGCCAAAGTGCATCACCTCGCATTTCTCCGGATTAAATTCCATTTGCCATCTATCTGCCCAATCTACCAGCCTATCTATGTCCTGTTGCATTGCCAGGCACTGCTCCTCAGTACCTGCCAATCCAACCATCTTAGTGTCATCAGCAAATTTGCTGATCACACCACCTACCCCCTCTTCCAAGTCATTAATATATACTACAAATAGTAGAGGTCCTAGTACCGAGCCCTGCGGCACCCCACTGGTAAAAAGTCTGACAACACCAGGTTTTAGTCCAACCGATTTATTTGATAATATTCTCACAAGCTTTCGAGGGGGCTGCCTCTTTGTCAAGTGAATGGAGAGTTCTGGCCTCAGACAGACAGAGCATATAGAGCACAGACAGTTGCTGATTAGAATGCGAATCCTTACACCTAACCTGCTGTTCAATTCTTAAAGTGGCTGATAATGTGAGTGGAAGGAGCACTGATCACAGTTTAAAGAGATGTGTATTGTCTCCAGACAGTACAGTAAGTGAGGTTTTGCAAACCCAGGCAAGTCACAGGGGTTACAGATAGTGCGACATGAACCCAAGATCCCTGTTCATGTCGCACTATCTGTAACCCCCGTGACTTGCCTGGGTTTGCAAAACCTCACTTACTGTACTGTCTGGAGACAATACACATCTCTTTAAACTGTGATCAGTGCTCCTTCCACTCACATTATCAGCCACTTTAAGAATTGAACAGCAGGTTAGGTGTAAGGATTCGCATTCTAATCAGCAACTGTCTGTGCTCTATATGCTCTGTCTGTCTGAGGCCAGAACTCTCCATTCACTTGACAAAGAGGCAGCCCCCTCGAAAGCTTGTGAGAATATTATCAAATAAATCGGTTGGACTAAAACCTGGTGTTGTCAGACTTTTTACTGTGTTTACGCCAGTCCAACGCCGGCATACCCACATCATGGCACCCCACTGGTGACAGACCTCCAATTGGAAAAGGAGCCTTCCACTACTACCCGTTGTCTCCTCCTCCCAAGCCAGTTCTCCACCCATCTACATACCTGGCCTTGTATCCCATGAGCCTTCACCTTTTCTATCAGCCTACCATGAGGGACCTTGTCAAACGCCTTACTGAAATCCATATAGACAACATCAAGTGAAGATCACATCCATTACGCCCCGTTGTGGGTGGCTCTGGAGTGAGATCTTCAGCCATTGCACGAAGGCAATTAAAGAGAACTTGTGACAAACTTCCCTGTGGTCAACAGCATGAAATTTCTGTAGTTACTCCTGACAGGCTTATCCCCTTTCTTGAAGATGCTGGAAAATGGAGGTTCCAGCTTGGGTGTTGAAGTCACTGAAGAGGATCAGCTTGTCAACCATTAGGACTCAAGCCAAGAGTTATTTGAGGTTGCAGCAAAATTCTTCTTTGGGTTATCTGCAGCTTCCAGTCTTGAGCTGTATGCAGAGGGCGTTAACATATTTGTTCTGGGTTAGAACATAAGAACATAAGAAATAGGAGCAGGAGTAGGCCATCTGGCCCTTCGAGCCTGACTCGCCATTCAATAAGATCATGGCTGATCTGTCGTGACTCAGCTCCACCTTCCCGCCCTCTCCCCATAACCCTTAATCCCCTCTCTTATCAAAAACCCATCAACCCGTTTCTTAAAAATATTTAGCGAGGCAGCCTCCACCACTTCAACGGGCAGAGAATTCCAGAGATTCACCACCCTTTGAGTGAAGAAGTTCCTCCTCAACTCTGTTCTAAACCGCCTCCCCTTTATCTTGAGGCTGTGCCCCCTAGTCCTACTGTCTTTTTTGAGCGGGAAGAGTCTCTCCACCTCTATTCTATCCATCCCATTCATCATCTTATACGTCTCAATGAGATCTCCCCTCATTCTTCTAAACTCTAACGAGTACAAGCCTAGTTTATTCAGCCTCTCCTCATAGCTCAATCCCCTCAACTCCGGTATCAGCCTAGTAAACCTCCTCTGCACTCCCTCCGATCGGGGGAGTCTCTGGTGAAGCCGATCCCAGCGAGGCAGTGACCTTCATCTGGTTTACTTTTCCAGAATAAGGTGCAACTACCAGCTTGCGCCTTGAGCCGGCCTTTCCCTGTTCACCAGGTCATGTTTAGCGCAGCAACGTGAATGTTGAAACGCCCGAGCTCCAGGGAAAAGATAACAATGTGCCTTTTCACTCAGTTGCTGTTGTTTACGAGGGTCCCTGGCTTCATATTAAATCATGAAAGGTGCCCAAATTCTTTTAAAGAACTTCGAAGGAAAAGACATACTGGCATTGGGAGTGGCGCAGCAAATTTTGGGAGGTTGGGTAAACTAGGCCTATGTTTTCTGGAGTTCAGAAGAATGAGAGGTGATTTGATCAACATAGAAACATAGAAGATAGGAGCAGGAGGAGGCCATTTGGCCCTTTGAGCGTGTTCCACCTTTCATTACGATCAAAACTCGCAAAAGTCTGGAGGGTTTGTCAGGGTAGGCATTGAGCTGCTGTTTCCCTTGGCTGGGGAATCTAGAACATGGAGGCACCGTCTCGGGGCAAGAGGTTGACTAACTGAGACAGAGATGAGGAGAAATCTCTCCACTCAGAGCATTGTGAACTTTCTGAATTTGCTACCGAGAGGGTAACCGATGGCTCCATCGTTGAATTCGTTTAAGACCGAGATAGAGGATGGGATTTTCCAGTTCTTCCCGCCAGTGGGATCTTCTGGTCCTGTCCAAAGACAACTCCCACCCCCCTCTATCGGGATCCCCGTTGGCGGGATGGACGGGACATGGAAGATTCCGCCCAAAGTTTTCATCTCTCAGGGAATGAGGGGAAAGGGGGGGTGGATGTTGCGCAGGAGAGTGGAGTTGAGGCAGGAAGTCAGTCATGAATGTAGCGGATGGTGGAACCCCGTATGTTTACTCCTACTCCAAGCACCTCTTAGGCCGGCACAGTGGTTAGCACTGCCGCCTCACAGTGCCAGCAATCTGGGTTCGATTCCCGGCTCGGGTCACTGTCTGTGTGGAGTTTGCACATTCTCCCCGTGTCTGCGTGGGTTTCCTCCGGGCACTCCGGTTCCCTTCCACAGTCCTAAAGACGAGCTGATTAGGGTGCATTGGCCGTGCTAAATTCTCCCTCAGTGTTACCCGAACAGGCGCCAGAGTGTGGCGACTAGGGGATTTTCAGAGTAACTTCATTGCAGCGTTAATGTAAGCCTACTTGTGACAATAATAAATAAACTTTTTGTATGTAAACAAAAGCTTCAACTTCACCTGAGCTGACTGAACTCACTGTCAGAAATGGGAATTATATCCAATTCCTCTCCAGCTACTTCCTATCCCCAAAGGTAGCAGACCTGCACACAGTGAATGATTTTAATACATTTATTCATGGGATGTGAGGAAAATCTTTCTTACCCAGAGGGTGGTGAGGGTCTGGATTGCGCTGCCTGAGAGGGTGGTGGAGGTGGGATGCCTCACATCCTTTACAAAGTACCTGGATGAGTACCTTGGCCCATCATAACATTCAGGGCGATGGGCCAAGTGAGAGTTCAGGTGTTTCTGAAGTGTCAGTGTGGACTTGATGGGCCGAAGGGCCTCTTCTGCACTGTATCATTCAATGGTTCTATGTGGATGTCATTGCTCTTGAACTGAATGGCTTGCTAGGCATTTCAGAGGGCAGTTGAGAGTACACATCTCTGGTGCGGCCGCACTTGGAGTTTTGTGTGCAGTTCTGGTCCCCACATTACAGGAAGGATGTGGAGGCTTTGGAGAGGGTGCAGAGGAGGTTTACCAGGATGTTGCCTGGTATGGAGGGGAGATCCTATGAGGAGAGATTGAGAGATTTGGGGTTGTTTTCGCTGGAAAGAAGGCGGCTAAGAGGGGATCTCATTGAAACATATAAGATGATTAGAGGTTTAGACAGGGTAGATAGTGATAGCCTTTTTCCTAGGATGGAGAAAGCTAGCACGAAGGGGCACGATTTTAAATTAAGGGGGGGTAGTTATAGGACAGATGTCAGGGGTAGGTTCTTTACCCAGAGGGTGGTGAGGGACTGGAATGCCCTGCCAGTTGCAGTTGTAAATGCACCTAGTTTGGGGGCGTTTAAAAGATCTGTGGATAGGTTAATGGATGAAAAGGGATTGGTTTAGGCTAGTGGGTCATTGTTTTGTAACTGGTCGGCGCAACATTGTGGGCCGAAGGGCCTGTTCTGCGCTGTAATGTTCTATGTTCATTGCTGTGGCTCTGGAGTCACATGTAGGCCAGACTGGGTAAGGACAGCAGATTTCCTTCCTTAATTAATTTACATTAATTGGACATTAATGAACCAGATGAGTTTTCCCGACTATCGACAATGGTCATCAGTAGATTCTTGATTCTAGATTTTTATTGATTTCAAATTTCACCATCTACCATGGTGGGGTTCGAACCTGGCTCCCGAGAACATTATCCTGGCTCTCTGGATTACTAGTCCAGTGACAGTACCACGATGTCACTGCCTCCCCAAACAAATTAACTAGCTGATAAGATTTGATAATTTTAAGTCGCTAAAGTGAAATTAGGCCTGATGGATTGGGATCTGAAAGGGCAGCATGTGGAAAATGTGCTGATGCTACACAATAAATTGATCTATACATTGATCGATAGGATGCTACATGTAAGCAACAAGAACTGCAATAGTTCAAACAATACCGTTTCAATGTGCTCAACTCATGAAATAGTAGTCACCGTTACCTCTGATTAGATCGAGTCAAGAGTGCTGTAGGAGGCCCTTCAGGCCAACTGCTCAGTGCAGATGTTTCTGCTCCACGTAGAAGATATGGACAGGAGAAGGCCATTTGGCCCTTCGAGCCTGTTCCGCCATTCGTCACGTTCATGGCTGATTGCCCAATTTAATAACCTAATCCTGAATTCTCCCCATAACCTTTGATCCCGTTGGCCCCAAGTGCGATATCCAGCTGCCTCATGAATATATTCAATGTTTTGGCATCAACTACTTCCTGTGGTAATGAATTCCACAGGCTCACCACTCTTTGGGTGAAGAAATGTCTCCTCATCTCCCTGAATCCTTGGACCCCACCATAGGGAACATCCTCCCTGCATCTACCCTGTCTAGTCCTGTTAGAATTTTATAAGTCTCTATGAGATCCCACCCCGCCCCTCCCCGATTCACCAGAACTCCAGTGAAAACAATCCTAACCTAGTCAATCTCTTCTCGTACATCAGTCCTGCCATCCCCAGGATCAGTCTGGTAAACCCTTGCTGCACTCCCTCGAGAACAGGAGCATCCTTCCTCAAAAGGAGACCAAAACTGCGCACAATAAAATAAATCTCCGCTCACCTGTAGTGTATTGAAAAGCACAATGTGCACTTAAGAACATAAGAACATAAGAAATAGGAGCAGGAGTAGGCCATCTGGCCCTTCGAGCCTGCCCCGCCATTCAATAAGATCATGGCTGATCTGTCGTGACTCAGCTCCACCTTCCCGCCCTCTCCCCATAACCCTTAATCCCTTCTCTTATCAAAAACCCATCAACCCGTTTCTTAAAAATATTTAGCGAGGCAGCCTCCACCACTTCAACGGGCAGAGAATTCCAGAGATTCACCACCCTTTGAGTGAAGAAGTTCCTCCTCAACTCTGTTCTAAACCGCCTCCCCTTTATCTTGAGGCTGTGCCCCCTAGTCCTACTGTCTTTTTTGAGCGGGAAGAGTCTCTCCACCTATCCTATCCATTCCATTCATCATCTTATACGTCTCAATGAGATCTCCCCTCATTCTTCTAAACTCTAACGAGTACAAGCCTAGTTTATTCAGCCTCTCCTCATAGCTCAATCCCCTCAACTCTGGTATCAGCCTAGTAAACCTCCTCTGCACTCCCTCCAGGGCCAAAATATCCTTGCGCAGGTGCGGCGCCCAAAATTGCACACAGTACTCCCGCTGCGGCCTCACCAATGCCCTATACAGCTGCAGCAAGACTTCCCTTCTTTTATATTCAATCCCCCTCACTATGAAGGCCAGCATCCCATTCGCCTTCCTGACCACCTGCTGCACCTGCAAGCTGGGATTTTGCGACTCATGCACAAGGACCCCGAGGTCCCTCTGCACCGTCGCCTGCTGCAGTTTTTCGCCCCGTAAGTAATAGTCCTTCCTACCATTCCTCCTACGAAAGTGGACCACCTCACACTTGCCAACATTAAATTTCATTTGCCATTTCCTGGCCCATTCGCCCAGCCTATCTAGATCCTTCTGCAGACTCTCCACACCCTCCTCACAATTTGCCTTTCCCCCAATCTTGGTGTCATCAGCAAATTTCGACACCCTGCACTCAGTTCCCTCCTCCAGATCATCTATATAAATGGTAAATAGCTGAGGCCCCAGCACCGACCCCTGGGGCACCCCACTAGTCACCAACCGCCAATCCGAATAGCATCCATTGACCCCCACTCTCTGCCTCCTATTTGACAACCAATCCTCTATCCACGCTAACACCCTACCCCCAACTCCATGTCCCCTGACCTTCTGCAATAACCTCTTGTGAGGTACCTTGTCAAACGCCTTCTGAAAATCCAGAAAAACCACATCCACCGGCTCTCCTCTATCCACTGCCCTAGACACATCCTCATAGAACTCCAGTAAATTTGTCAGACACGACTTCCCTTTAATGAAACCGTGTTGCGTCCGCCCTATCAAGCAATTCCCCTCAAGATGCCTCGCTATTCCCTCCTTAATGACGGATTTCTCCATCTAAGGCTGCCGCGCCCTCATACAGTGGATCATGATACGTCAAACTCGACAAGATTCCGGTTATGTCATCCAGTATTCCAGTGGCGGAATAGCAAATCTTATGGAACAATGTCTTTGACTTGCCGAAATTCCACACCAATCTCTCCAAATTAGCCAAAGTTTGGTCATACGATGGTGCCGGCCAATCACAGCAGAGCTGTGGTGACACGGTGGCACAGTGGTTAGCACTGCTGCCTCACAGCCCCAGAGATCCAGGTTCAATTCCGGCCTTGGGTGACTGTTCTTGTACGGACTTTGCACGTTCTTCCCATCTCTGCATGGGTTTCCTTCAGGTGCTCTGGTTTCACGGATAGATAGAATCATTCAGTGCAGAAGAAGGCCATTTGGCCCATCGAGTCTGCACCAGCCACAATCCCACCCAGGCCCTATCCCATTAATCCCATCCATTTGCCCAACTTAATCCCCCTGACACACAGGGACAATTGAGCACCGTCAATCCACCCACCCAGCGCATTTTTTGGAGTGTGGGAGGAAACCGGACCATCTGGAGGAAACCCACGCAGACACGGGGAGAATGTACAGACTCCACACGGACAGTGACCCAAGCCAGGAATCGAAACCGCGTCCCTTGCGCTGTGAGGCAGTAGTACTAGCCATGGTGCCACTGTGCCGCTAGTCACTGTGCTACCATACTGGTATCATTTCCTCCCACAGTCTAAAACATGTGCGGGTTAGGTAGATTGGCCATGCTAAGTCGCCCCTTAGTGTCCCAATTTATGTAGGTTAGGGGCGATGTGTGAGGTTATGGGCGTGGGTAAGATAAGAAATGTGGGCTGGCAAGGATTTGATGGGCTGAATGGCCTACCTCTGCACTGTCAGGATTCTGTGATAGTATGACTCAGGCCACTATTGAGCATGTGTATGGTTTTCTAAGACCTCATTTTAAGATATTTCTGCCTATGCAATTATATTTAAACGCTAAGTTTAAAAAAATTCACTAGAATTATAGAAATAGACTCATAGAAACCCCACAGTACAGAGAGAGGCCATTCGGCCCATCGAGTCTGCACCGGCCACAATCCCACCCAGGCCCTATCCCCATATCCCTACACATTTACCTGCTAACCCCTCTAACCTACGCATCCCAGGACACTAAGGGTCAATTTTAGCACGGCTAATCAACCTAACCCACACATCTTTGGACTGTGGGAGGAAACCGGCGCACCCGGAGAAAACCCACTCAGTTTTAACTTGGCCACATTTTAAGAAACAAGGCAAGCTGGGTTAGCTTGGAAAATTGACTGTATTTTTGAAAGTACCATACAAGTGAAACCAGACTTTCTCATAAACCATACAAAGATTTTCATTAACAACATCTGTGGAGACAGCAAGATAAGGATGGAAAAATTTTGGATCAGTGTGTTCAGAGCTAGTCAATCTGTTTTCAAGAGCTGTTCAGTCCAGAGTCTGTTTCGAATGCTGCTTTAATCAGTACAGGACTGGCAAAAGCCAATATCTCTCTCTCCCTCTTCAGTGAGTATTTTTCTACTCGCTTTCTGTAATGTTAATTTTAAGATCTGTTCAGTTAAAGAAATTCAACTCCGTACCAGCGCTGTCTTTGTCTATTCTGAGGAATGAATGGACCCTACTGCAACCCAAGGGCACAAAAGTCAGAGAGTGCTGGGCCAACTATTGTTTATCAGTGAGGATGTGGGAGATTTGGCGAGAATACAAGAAAGGTTTTTCAAGATGCTGCCCGGTATGGAGGTATTAGCTATGCGGAGAGATTAAACTAGGCTTGTACTCGTTAGAGTTGAGAAGAATGAGGGGAGATCTTATTGAGACGTATAAGATGATGAATGAGATGGATAGGATAGAGGTGGAGAGACTCTTCCCGCTCAAAAAAGACAGTAGGACTAGGGGGCACAGCCTCAAGATAAAGGGGGGGCGGTTTAGAACAGAGTTGAGGAGGAACTTCTTCACTCAAAGGGTGGTGAATCTCTGGAATTCTCTGCCCGTTGAAGTGGTGGAGGCTGCCTCGCTAAATGTTTTTAAGAAACGGGTTGATGGGTTTTTGATAAGAGAAGGGATTAAGGGTTATGGGGAGAGGGCGGGAAGGTGGAGCTGAGTCACGACAGATCAGCCATGATCTTATTGAATGGCGGGGCAGGCTCGAAGGGCCGGATGGCCTACTCCTGCTCCTATTTCTTATGTTCTTATGTTCTTATGTTCTTATTGAATAAACTGGGACGGCTCTCCCTAGAAGGGCAGATGCTGAGGGGAGACCTGATAGAAGTTAATAAAATTGTGAGCGGCATAGAGAAGGCAAATAGTTGGAGGCTTTTTCCCAGGGCAGAAATGACAATTACAAAGGGGCACAAGTACAAGTGAGGGGGGAAACATGCAGGAGATGTGCAGGGGAAATCTTTTTACACAGAGGGTGGTGGAGGCCTGGGAATGCACTGCCAAGTGAGGTGGTTGGAGCAGATACATTAACCACATTTAAGACTTAACCGGATAGACACACAAACAGATGGGAAATAGAGGGATACCGACAGATAGCCTAGATAGGACAATGTGATCGGTGCAGGCTTGGAGGGCTGAAGGGCCTGTTCCTGTGCTATCCTGTTCCTTGTTCTTTGCAATCTCTCTGTGAAAGCACGTACAGACCTTGTTAGTATGTCAAGAGCTGTGAGAAAGTTTAAAGTGTTGCCAATCAGGGAGAGGGAAAAGTTGATATGGCCAGTGGAAAATGGTGGCGTGAAGCAGGAAGAGGACAAGTGAAGGAGTGGGAGGATTTCCCGTCACGTTTGTCAGCCATTGTGAAACACAAGGTGGACCGCGTGGAACAGGGCGACAGACAAGCTCTCTCCAGCAGGGAAGAGAGAGTATAGCTGCACATCCTGGCATTGAAAGATCTCCATGCACCCTCCATGAAAAACTTTGTATGGTTTATGAGAAAGCCTGGTTTCACTTGTGTGGTACTTTCACATCATTGGCCTCAAGTCTATGAAGCTGTTCCCTGTGTTTGCGTTCTGTATTTAAACCGGTTGCTATTGTAATAGCCTGTAAGCATATTGGGTGACGTTGAAAAGCATTCACGCGAGAATGGCAGCCTTCACAAAGCTCTAAGTAACACCAATTTGGAGGCAGTTCCCTGGGATTTGACTGTACCAGCAGAGGGAGTCTGGAAGGAGAATAAAGGAATCCAAGTTTTAACAGCACGAGGAATTCTGATCTGAATGCACCTTGCTGAATCTTAATGTTTGTTCCCAAGGATTTCACATCATCCCTCTTCAAATCACCCCATCAACATTTTGATGTGATTGGATTTATTATTGCCCCATGAATTAATATACAGTGAAAAGTATTGTTTCTTGTGCTCTATACAGACAAAGCACACCGTTCATAGAGAAGGAAAGGAGAGGGTGCAGAATTTTGATTTGATTTGATTTATTATTGTCACGTGTTAATATACAGTGAAAAGTATTGTTTCTTGCGCTCTGTACAGACAAAGCACACCGTTCATAGAGAAGGAAAGGAGAGGGTGCAGAATTTTGATTTGATTTGATTTATTATTGTCACATGTGTTAATATACAGTGAAAAGTATTGTTTCTTGCGCTCTGTACAGACAAAGCACACCGTTCATGGAGAAGGAAAGGAGAGAGTGCAGAATTTTGATTTGATTTGATTTATTATTGTCACGTGTTAATATACAGTGAAAAGTATTGTTTCTTGCGCTCTATACAGACCATTCATAGAGACAAAAGGAGAGGGTGCAGAATGTAGTATTGCACTCAGAGCTAGTATGTAGAGAAAGATAAATTAATGTGAGGTAGGGTCATTCAAAAGTCTGACAGCAGCAAGGAAGAAGCTGTCTTGAGTTGCTTGGTGTGTAACCTCAGGCTTTTGTATCTTTTTCCCGATGGAAGAAGGTGGAAAAGAGAATGTCTGTTGTGCACGGGGTGCTTAATGATGCTGGCTGCTTTGCCGAGGGCAGCGGGAAGTGTAGACAGAGTCAATAGATGGGAGGCTGGTTTGTGTGATGGACTGGGCTACATTCACAACCCTTTATACCCACTTGTGGTCTTGGTCAGAGCAGAACATCTCCCTTTCCCTTTCCCTTTCCCCCTCATGCATTTCCTTGTTTCCCCTTCAGTAATTTCGACACAACTTAGCTGCATGCACTCCTTGTGACGGCTGCTTCCACAGTCTCAGGGTCAAGAGGTCAATGCCTGGGCCACATGGGAAGCTGGAGAATGGAACCGTCACTGACACAATGGTCACCCGCCAATGCCCCTGACGGTATGTTCACACAGCATTGTGCTTTGCATTACCGAACTGCAATTTCACCTACTGCTCACTGCATAGCAACCAAGGTAGGTAAACAAACCACAGGACAGAACCCTGCGCTGCCTCTATTAAGGAGAAGCAGCAGGAGGACCTTCTTGCAAGCTGTCTCTGGAAATTACTCCTTGTCGAACAGAGAATGGTTTTCGGGAGCAGACGAGAAACGTTGAACATAAATAAAGGCCAACTGAGCTGGGGATCAGCGGATCTACGACTGCCTTGGGCTATTCACACAGCAAAGCTCATTGCAAGTCATGCTAAATAACCGCTAACTGTAAGCAATGCCTCATAGTAAGCCCCGCCTGACAATATGTCCCACCTCTGCTTCCTGGCACAGGACAGGTCTTTGATCTGTTGATTTTGGAACGGTTTATTGTGTACCAGGCTGTGTGAAGTGATGGCAGCTGGTTCAAATTAAACCTCTCACTCACACACTCCACCTCAACTAAATTTCCTTTTTTTATTCAATCATGGGATATGGGTGCTGCTGGCTGGGCCAGCATTTATTGCCCATTCCTAGTTGTCTGAGGGCAGTTGAGAATCAACCACATTGCTGTGACTCTGGAGTCACGTGTAGGCCAGACTAGATAAAGGTGACAGATTTCTTTCCCTAAAGGACATTAGTGAACCAGATGGGTTTTTACGACAATGGTTTCATGGCCATCAGTAGATTCTTAATTCCAGATTTTTTAAAATTGAATTCAAATTCCACCATCTGCCGTGGTGGGATTCGAACCCTGGTCCCCAGAACATTAGCTGAGTTTCTGGGTTAATTTTCAAGCAATAATACCACTAGGCCATCACCTCTCCACTGGTAATGCACTCAAACATCCCACTCGGTTCCCATAAAGTCTCGACCTCACACCCAGACCAGATTGCACTGTTTCAAAGGCACCTTTTCAAACTCTGTCACATAGAAAGACAAGGGGAGCAGATACATGAGAACACCATCACTGGAAGCTCCTCTCCAGGTCACTCATCATTGAACTATAGGATCCCTCTCGTGCAAAAGGGGGCTCTTTGGCCCATCAAATCTGCACCGGCTCCCTGACACAGTATCTTACCCAAGCCCTACCCCTGTAACTCTATGCATTTATCATGGCTAATTAATCGACATCTGTGGACACCAAGGGGCAATTTAGCATGGCCATTCCACCTAACCTACACATTTTAGAGGAAACTTGGAGGAAACCCACACAGACATGGGGAGAATGTGCAAAATCCACACAGAGAGTCATAAGAACATAAGAAATAGGAGCAGGAGTAGGCCATCTAGCCCTTCGAGCCTGCCCCGCCATTCAATAAGATCATGGCTGATCTGTTGTGGCTCAGCTCCACCTTCCCGCCCTCTCCCCATAACCCTTAATCCCCTCTCTTATCAAAAACCCATCAACCCATTTCTTAAAAATATTTAGCGAGGCAGCCTCCACCACTTCAACGGGCAGAGAATTCCAGAGATTCACCACCCTTTGAGTGAAGAAGTTCCTCCTCAACTCCTTTCTAAACCGCCCCCGCCCTTATCTTGAGGCTGTGCCCCCTAGTCCTACTGTCTTTTTTGAGCGGGAAGAGTCTCTCCACCTCTATCCTATCCATCCCATTCATCATCTTATACGTCTCAATGAGATCTCCCGTCATTCTTCTAAACTCTAACGAGTACAAGTCCTTCAAGGCCCGGATTGAACCCGGGTCCCTGTGAGGCAGCAGCGCTGACCACTGTCCCACCGGACCAACTCCATCCTGACTTGGAAATACATCGCTGTTCCTTCACTGTCGCTGGGTCAAAATCCGGGAACTCCCTCCCGAACAGCACTGTGGGTGCACCTACACTTTCGGGACTGCAGCGTTTCAAGAAGGCAGCTCACCAGCACTTTCTCAAGGGCAATTGGAGTTGGGGAATAAATACCAGTCTGGCCAGCAACCCTCACAATCTGTGAAGGAATTAGAAAAGAGAGAAAAGAAACATTTTGCTTCTAGCAATCCCGCAGGTGAGTCAAAGCTACGCAAGGGCTCGAAAAGCTCAGAAGCTCTAACATTTCAAGAAGTGATACAGTGCGGAAGGAGGCCATTTGGCCCGTCATGTCTATGCTAGCCCTTTTGAAAGTGGCATCTAATTAGACCCCGTCTCCGTTTCCTTTTCCCCAGAGTCCTGTAAACATTTCCGTTCAGATATTTACCCAATTCCCCTTTGAAAGTTGTCCCTGAATCGGCCTTGGTCGCCCATTCAGACAGCACCTCCCGTTCACCACAACTCGCTGGGGAAAATCAATTCTCCTCAGCCCTCCGGCCTCCTGGATAATTATTTTAATTATGTGTTCCGGAATTTGTATCAAACCCCTCAAATGAACACCTCTACTTTATGTGGAGGCTATTGAGAGAGTGCAGAGGAGATTTACAAGGATGTTGCCTGGACTGGGAGGCATGCCTTATGAAGATAGGTTGAGGGAGCTGGGACTCTTTTCCCTGGAGAGGCGAAGGATGAGAGGCGACCTGATAGAGGTTTATAAGATGTTGAGAGGTATAGATAGGGTGGACTCTCAGAGGCTATTTCCCCGGGTTGAAATGGTCGCTACGAGAGGACACAGATTTAAGGTGCTGGGGAGTAGGTACAGAGGAGATGTTAGGGGTAAGTTTTTCACTCAGAGGGTGGTGAGTGAGTGGAATCGGCTGCCGTCGGTGGTGGTGGAGGCAAACTTGCTGGGGTCTTTTCAAACACTTCTGGATGAGTACACGGGATTTAATGGGATTGAGAGTTATAGATAGAACTGATAAGTATGGATATGATCAGCGCAACTTGTGAGCTGAAGAGCCTGTTTGTGCTGTAGTGTTCTATGTTCTATGTTTACTTAAAGTTCCCCTGTTTCTGCGTGGGTCTCCCCCAGGTACCCTGGTTTCAGTTTATTTATTTGGGTGGCACGGTGGCACAGTGGTTAGCATTGCTGCCTCACAGTGCCAGAGACCTGGGTTCGATTCCAGCTTCAGGTCACTGACTGCGTGGAGTTTTCACGTTCTCCCAGTGTCTGCGTGGGTTTCCTCCGGGTGCTCTGGTTTCCTCCCACAGTCCGAAAGATGTGCTGGTTAGGTGCACTGGCCATACTAAGTGCCATGCTGACATTTGGCAAGTCAGCTACGACTCTCACCAACCTTTACAGATGCACCATAGAAAGCATTCTTTCTGGTTGTATCACAGCTTGGTCTGGGCTCCTGCTCTGCCCAAGACCGCAAGAAACTACAAAAGGTCATGAATGCAGCCCAATCCATCTCACAAACCAGCCTCCCGTCTATTGATTCTGTCTACACTTCCCGCTGCCTCGGCAAAGCAGCCAGCATCATTAAGGACCCCACGCACCCCAGATATTCTCCCTTCCACCTTCTTTCTTCAGGAAAAAGATACAAAAGCCTGGGGTCACATACCAGCCAACTCAAGAACAGCTTCTTCCCTGCTGCTATCAGACTTTTGAATGGACCTACCTCACATTAAGTTGATCTTTCTCTACACCCAGGCTATGACTGTAACACTACATTCTGCACTCTCTCGTTTCCTTCTCTATGAACGGTATGCTTTGTCTGCATAGCATGCAAGAAATAATACTTTTCCCTATATGTTAATACATGTGACAATAATAAATCAAATCAAATAAGTTTTCCCTCAGCGCACCCGAACAGACGCCAAAGTGTGGCAACCAGGGGATTTTCACAGTAACTTCATTGCAGTGTTAATGTAATCCTACTTTTGACACTAATAAATAAACTTTGAGAGAGAAAAGCATCCTTC
The DNA here is from genome assembly GCA_037974335.1 of Prionace glauca. Classification (NCBI taxonomy): domain Eukaryota; kingdom Metazoa; phylum Chordata; class Chondrichthyes; order Carcharhiniformes; family Carcharhinidae; genus Prionace; species Prionace glauca. The sequence goes on from CM075726.1 coordinate 12,904,098, forward strand.
TGGTAATGTCTTACAAAGAACAAAGAACAAAGAACAACACAGCACGGGAAACAGGCCCTTCGGCCCAACGAGCCCGCGCCGCCGTCCCATGGTCAGTGACCTATTCATGACTCTAGTCTACGCCTAATGTATGAGGATCAGGGAGGTCCAATATAGGGACAATTTGTTACCCAATCAATCAGCCTAAAAGCACATTTTTGGGATGTGGGAGGAAACCGGAGCACCCGGAGGAAACCCACGCAACCATGGGGAGAACGTGCAAACTCCCACGGACACAGGCCCAAATCCATGTGTCCGCATAGCAACAGAGATAGCCTCTGAGCTGTCATGATGCCCTCGAGATGGTCCAGTTTACGCACACCAACGACATGAAGCAGTAGGCAACTCCCGAAGCAACATCCAAGAGCAGCCCACCACAACCTGCCGCCCGCATGCCCCTTGCTGGACTTAAATGCCTGTGGACAAAAATTCATTATTAAAAAGACTCTATATCCCTGAGGCTAAAACTGAATCCCAAGCCTACAATGTTTAGTAAGGCCTGCTATATCCCCCTATATGTAGACCGCTCATGTGGCTGTCCAAGTGACTCTTAAACAACCCCAGCGTGCCTGCTTCCACCACCTTACTCGGCAGTGCATTCCACACCCCCACTACCCTTTGTGTGAAAAACTGCCCTCTAATATTAGTCTTATATCTAGCCCCCCTCACCCTAAGCCCGTGACCCCTCGTTCTATCCATCTTGTTGCATACTGATCCAAGGGCAGTTTTCCGAACAACTAAAACAGGGAAAACCAGTGAAGCAGAGATGTGGGGGAGGGGGAGTGAGAGTTGGGGTGTGGGGGGGAGGAAGGAGTGGGTGTTGTCTCCAGAGTTGATACTGGGATATGGGGAGACCACTCTCAGTGTAAAACTGTGCCCTCAGTCTCCCCAGATAATCAAAACCTTCCATTGATGCAGCTCTAGTGAATCTCCTCCACAAATTCCATCAAATCTGCACATCCTTCTAAGATTGCAGGGCCGAGAATTATTTTTGGTAGGCGAGGGGATTAAGGGTTATGGGGAGAGGGCGGGAAAGTGGAACTGAGCCACGACAGATCAGCCATGATCTTATTGAATGGCGGGGCAGGCTCGAAGGGCTGGATGGCCTACTCCTGCTCCTATTTCTTATGTTCTTGTGAATTGGACTCAGTAACTCCAGCTGGAGCCTAACCAGTGATGTTTTGCAGGTTTTCAGTGTTATGACTGGGGTGGGAGGAATGCAGATTTGATGCTGTTTCACTGCATCATAGATCACAAACAGCTTAATTCATTCACTAAAATGGCCAATTATTTACCTTCAGTGCTGTTAGAAACCTTAACCACACTCCTTTCAATAAATTCAGAATAATTTATTGATTGTAAAGATAAACTTTTTTTTAAACTAATTGCCAGACACAAACTTGTACTGCAAAATATAATCAGCTGTTCTATTTGGAATCATATTACAGCACTTATGCACACACACACACACACACACATTTATACACGCACACACACTTACATGCACACACACCCACGCACACTCACTTACATGCACACACAGTCACACACACACTTACACGTACTGACATTTATACGTGCACACACACTTACACGCACACACACTCACTTACATGCACACACAGTCACACACACACTTACACGTACTGACATTTATACGTGCACACACACTTACACGCACACACACTCACACACACTCACTTACATGCACACACAGTCACACACACACTTACACGTACTGACATTTATACGCGCACACACACTTGCACGCACACACACACACACTTACACGTACTGACATTTATACATGCACACACACTTACACGCATACACACTCACACACACTCACTTACATGCACACACAGTCACACACACACACACTGACACACACACACACACTTACACGTACTGACATTTATACACGCACACACACTTACATGCGCACACCCCACACACACACACATACTTACATGCACACAGTCACACACACACACACTGACACACACACACACACTTACACGTACTGACATTTATACACGCACACACACTTACATGCGCACACCCCACACACACACACACACTTACATGCACACACAGTCACACACACACACACTGACACACACACACACACACACTTAAACACATCACACACACACACATACTTACATGCACGCACACAGTCATACACACACACTTACACACACGCACTTACACCCCCGCATATTCACACACACACACACAGACTTACATGCACGCACACAGTCACACACACACACCTACACACACTCACACTCACATACACACACACACACACACTCACATACACACACACACTTACGCCCCCACATATTCACACACACACACACACTCACACACACACACACACACAAATACACACAGGGAGTGGAATTTTCCTGTCCCACCCGCCATGGAAATAGTAACAGGCAGGACTGGGCCATACAAAAGTCCATCGACTTTCCGGGGTTTTCCAATGTTGGGGCGAGCGAGGCCAGTAAAATCCAGCCAAGGATCTCTGCAGAGATGGGCTTTAGAGGATAGGCTTTACAGCATGAAGGATAAAGTCCTGAGGGCTGCGATGCTGTCGATCTGGAGCCCCCTCATATGTAGATATCTGGAGGTCATAGAGTCATGGAGGTTTACATCATGGAAACAGGCCCTTCAGCCCAACTTGTCCATGCTGCCCTTTGTTTTTAAAACCCCGAAGCTAATCCCAATTGCCTGCATTTGGCCCATATCCCTCTCTAACCATCTTATCCATGTAATTATCTAAATGCTTTTTAAAAGACAAAATTGTACCCACCTTTACTACCACCTCTGACAGCTTATTCCAGACACTCACCACCCTCTGAATGCAAAAAAATTGCCCCTCTGGACACTTTTGTATCTCTCCCCTCTCACCTTAAACCTAAGCCCTCTGGTTTTAGACTCCCCTACCTTTGGGAAAAGATATTGACTATCTAATTGATCTATGCCCCTCATTATTTTATAGACCTCTATAAGATCACCCCTCAGCTTCCTACTCTCCAGAGAAAAAAGTCCCAGTCTATCCAACCTCTCCTTGTAACTCAAACCATCAAGTCCCAGTAGCATCCTAATACATCTTTTCTATACTCTTTCTAGTTTAATAATATACTTTCTATAATAGGGTGACCAGAATTTCACACAGTATCCCAAGTGTGACCTCATCAATGTCTTGTACAACTTCTACAAGACACTCCAACTCTTACTTTCTTCACTGCCCACTATGCCACCAATCTTGGTGTCATCTGCAAACTTGCTAACCATGCCTCCTATATTCTCATCCAAATCATTAATATAAATGGCAAACAACAGTGGACCCAGCACTGATCCCTGAGGCACACCGCTGGTCACAGGTCTCCAGTTTAAAAAACAACTCTCTACAACCACCCTCTGGCTTCTGTCAAGAAGCCAATTTTGTATCCATTTAGATACTTCACCCTGAGTCCTGTGAGATTTAACCTTATGCAACAACCTACCATGCAGTACCATGTCAAAGGCCTTGCTAAAGTCCATGTAGACAACATCAACTGCACTGTTCTCATCTACCTTGTTGGTTACCCCTTCAAAAAACTCAATCAAATTTGTGAGACATGATTTTCCATTCACAAAGCCATGCCGACTGTCCCTAATCAGTCCAATGGTCCTCACCATTGGAGTTTTGGCTTGAAGGGGATTATAGAACAGGGTCAATTCCTCTTTTCTCAGGTTTTCAGGTTCTCAAATGCAGACAAGTTCTATTCAGATGAGGATTCCTTGGTAGTGGGTTGATTCACACGCAATTTTAGGCCAGGCAGGGAGCGAGCGAATCAGTGCATCCTTCCTTCTCACCTCATTCTCCGAAACACACCTCATTCAAAACAACAAGTCCAAATCTTAAAGCCAGTCTCTGATATCTGATTCCCAGTAAAAGAGAGAAAGAAAGGAGAATTCTTTTTAATTCATTCGTAGGACATGGGACTGGTCAGCATTTATTGCCCATCCCTAGTTGCCCCTGGCCAGTTGAGAGACAACTGCATTGCTATGGCTCTGGAGAACGTAGAGGTCTCGGTCATGGAGGTTTATAGCATGGAAAGAGATCCCTCAGCCCAACTTGCCTGTGACTGCCCCAGTTTTAACCACTAAGCTAATCCCAATTGCCCACATTTGGCCCATATCCATCTTACCCATGTAACCCATGCAAGTGTGAGGTGGTCCACTTCGGTAGGAGGAATGGTAGGAAGGACTATTACTTATGGGGCGAAAAACTGCAGCAGGCGACGGTGCAGAGGGACCTCGGGGTCCTTGTGCATGAGTCGCAAAAACCCAGCTTGCAGGTGCAGCAGGTGGTCAGGAAGGCGAATGGGATGCTGGCCTTCATAGCGAGGGGGATTGAATATAAAAGTAGGGAGGTCTTGCTACAGCTGTATAGGGCATTGGTGAGGCCGCAGCTGGAGTACTGTGTGCAGTTTTGGGCGCCGCACCTGCGCAAGGATATTTTGGCCCTGGAGGGAGTGCAGAGGAGGTTTACTCGGATGATACCAGAGTTGAGGGGATTGAGCTATGAGGAGAGGCTGAATAAACTAGGCTTGTACTCGTTAGAGTTTAGAAGAATGAGGGGAGATCTCATTGAGACGTATAAGATGATGAATGGGATGGATAGGATAGAGGTGGAGAGACTGTTCCCGCTCAAAAAAGACAGTAGGACTAGGGGGCACAGCCTCAAGATAAAGGGGGGGGCGGTTTAGAACAGAGTTGAGGAGGAACTTCTTCACTCAAAGGGTGGTGAATCTCTGGAATTCTCTGCCCGTTGAAGTGGTGGAGGCTGCCTCGCTAAATATTTTTAAGAAACGGGTTGATGGGTTTTTGATAAGAGAAGGGATTAAGGGTTATGGGGAGAGGGCGGGAAGGTGGAGCTGAGCCACGACAGATCAGCCATGATCTTATTGAATGGCGGGGCAGGCTCGAAGGGCCAGATGGCCTACTCCTGCTCCTATTTCTTATGTTCTTATGTTCTTATGTTCTTAACTGTCTAAATGCTTTTTAAAAGACAAAATTGTACCCACCTCGACTACTACCTCTGGCAACCTGTCCCAACCACTCACCACCTACTGTGCGAAAAAATTGCCCCTCTGGACTCTTTTGTATCTCTCCCCTCTCATCTTAAACCTATGCCCTCTAGTTTTTGACTCCCCTGTCTTTGGAAAAAGATATTGACTATCTAGTTGATCTGTGCCTCTCATTATTTTCTAGACCTCTATAAGATCACCCCTCAGCCTCCAATGCTCCAGAGAAAAAACAGTCCCAACCTATCCAGCCTCTCCTTATAACTCAATCCATCAAGTCCCGGTACATAGAACATAGAACATAGAACATTACAGCACAAACAGGCCCTTCGGCCCTCGAGTTGCGCCGATCACATCAACCCCACCAATCTATAGACCTATCTATAACCCCCATCCTAGTAAATCACAAGTCTTTGATAGATTTATCCACATCAGTTAAAGTGATTGAAGCATGAAACAAATAAATAACTCATTCCCCTCGGGTAGTGTGCTGGTTAGGTGACTTTTCTGATTAAGGCAGACTTATTTCCAGTCTGAAGGTGAACATGCAACCCCTTCTTTGATAAAGAAACTGCAGGTCAGCATCCTCGTGTCCGGATAACGCAATGTCTTTTCATTTTTAAAAGAAAGATATTTCTCAGAAAGATACGATTCTAACAATATGAAAGAAACTTACTCAGGGATTTGTTTCTCTATAATAAAGAAGTGCCACCAATAACATTGCACAGGGTCTAGAGAATAAAAGTAGAGAAGGATTTGAGTACAAGGATAATGATATTTTGCTGCAATTGTATAGGGCGTTGGTGAGGCCACACCTGTAGTATTGTGTGCAGTTTTGGTGTCCTTATCTGAGGAAGGATGTCCTTGCTATAGAGGGAGTACAGCAAAGGTTTACCAGGCTGATTCCTGGGATGGCAGGTCTGTCATATAAGGGGACACTAAGTCGGTTAGGATTATATTCACTGGAGTTTGGAAGAGTGTAAGGGGATCTCATAGAAACTTATAAAATTCTAACAGGGTTAGATAAGATAGATTCAGAAAGATTGATCCCTGTGGTGGGGGAATCCTGAACTATAAGAATCATAGTTTGAGGATAAGGGGTTAGAACAGAGGTGAGGAGAAATTTCTTCACCCAGAATGTGTAGAATTCACTACCACAGAATGTATTTGTGGTTAATGGTGGCACAATGATGAGCACTGCTGCCTCACAGCACGAGAGACCTGTGTTTGATGCCTGGCTTGGGTCACTGTCTGTGTGGAGCTTGTACCTTCTCCCCATGTCGGTGTGGGTTTCCCTCAGGTGCTCCAGTTTCCTCCCACACTCTGAAAAACATGCTAAGTAGGTGCATGGACCTGAACGGGTGCACCGGACTGTGGCAAAAAGGGAATTTCATAGTAACTTCATTGCAGTGTTAATGTAAGCCAACTTGTGACTAATAAATAAACTTTAACACTTTGTCTGATTTCAAGAAGAAATTAGGTATAGCTCCATGATCTTATTGAATGGCGGGGCAGGCTCGAAGGGCTAGATGGCCTACTCCTGCTCCTATTTCTTATGTTCTTATGTTCTTGGCGCTAATGAGATCAAGGGATATTGGGGGAAGGGTGGCATCAAGATATTGAATTTGATAATCAACCATGATGAATGGTGGAGTAGGCTCGAAGGGCTGAATGGCCTTCTCTTGCTCCCATCTTCTTTGTTTCTATGCAAACGTCACCTCAACGATAGGGGAATCTGCTATACAGGCACGTACATCTCACTGAGGCCTGCAAATAAATGCTGATTTTCATGAACGAATGATTGAAACGTTCATTACTGGCGCATTTTCATATCGTAAACATTCAAAAACTCAGACGGGTCCGTGAAAACCAATCCGTATGTCCTGGGTGAGATATTCTTTCACAGAGCCGGCATGGAGCCGATGGGCCGAATGGCCCCCTCCCACACTGCGGGGATCCTGTATTTTCTAACGATTCAACTGGAAAGGTTAGAGAAGCACTCCCCTGTGTTGCTACAGTGACTACACTTTGAAAAGGTTAGCCCCGGGGTGGCGGAGGTTGGTGGTTTGCGACAATCTGGAGCCACTAAAAGTGGGCTGCGGAGCTCTTTCTTCCCCTGCCTCAGCTGGGACGTTAGACAAAAGCTTTAATTATGGCTCAACTTCGAGCACAATCTGTGCTGGCTGTAAGACACAGATATTAGAAGTCAGAAGAAAACAGGAGGGATTTTGTCAGGATTGTTCCCAATGACAGCACTGACTGCTGCACAATGCTGAAGGTGGAATCAAAATTGCTGTAAAGTGTGCTTATACAAAGAGGTGTTTGTCCCGAATCCCAGCCACGCTTTGAAAGTGCTGCACTTAATAAAAGTGTGACTGGCAAACAAAGTCGGTACAAATGAATGCCAAGAAACCTCTTAACCAGCCCACGTTGATGGTGAGTGTTATTGTGCTGTAGCTTTCCTTCATTGTCTCAAACAATGCCTGTCAGAGGTGAAAAAAACATTTGGGTAAGAACATAAGAAATAGGAGCAGGAGTAGGCCATCTGGCCCTTCGAGCCTGCCCCGCCATTCAATAAGATCATGGCTGATCTGTCGTGGCTCAGCTCCACATTCCCGCCCTCTCCCCATAACCCTTAATCCCTTCTCTTATCAAAAACCCATCAACCCGCTTCTTGAAAATATTTAGCGAGGCAGCCTCCACCACTTCAACGGGCAGAGAATTCCAGAGATTCACCACCCTTTGAATGAAGAAGTTCCTCCTCAACTCCGTTCTAAAACGCCCCCCCTTGATTTTGAGGCTGTGCCCCCTAGTCCTACTGTCTTTTTTGAGCGGGAAGAGTCTCTCCACCTCTATCCTATCCATCCCATTCATCATCTTATACGTCTCAATGAGATCTCCCCTCATTCTTCTAAACTCCAACAAGTACAGACCCAGTCTATTTAGTCTCTCTTCATAGGCCAACCCCCTTATCTCCAATATCAGCCTAGTGAACCTCCTCTGCACTCTCTCCAAGGCCAATATATCCTTTCGCAAATGCGGCGACCAAAACTGCACACAGTACTCCAGCTGTGGCCTCACCAGTGCCCTGTACAGTTGCAGCAAGACCTCCCTACTTTTATATTCTATCCCCCTCGCTATAAAGGCCAAAGGGTAGAAGGTAAATCATGAGGCCTTGGGATAAACCCATGGAATAAAAGCTAGACACTTGCTACCATTACTACATGCATGACCCCAGTGAAGGTTTACCTCATTACTGTACATTTGTGATTCCATCCTATATCTCGCTGGCTAACTCATGCGCTTAAAAGCAAATTACTACGGATGCTGGAATCTGAAATCAAAAGAGAAAACACTGGAAAACCTCAGTAGGTCTGGCAGCATCTGTAAGGAGAGAAAAGAGTTGATGTTTCGAATCCAGATGGCCCTTTGTCAAAGCTAAAAGGTACAGAAAGTGGGAGATATTTACACTGCAGGGTGAGGGAATGAAAGATGAGTCATAGCCACAGAAACAAGGAGAAAGGCTGGTCCATAGAGAGCACAGAGAATGGCAGAGAAGCTGTAAGCTGTGATAGATGAAGGTTTGAGGGGAGAATGGGACAGAGGTAAAATGTAGAAAAGGGGAGGTGGGGTGGGGGAGAAAAGGTAAACGAAAGAGGATGAAGTAGGGGAAAAGAGTGGGGAGGAAGAAAAATGAACATAAGAACATAAGAAATAGGAGCAGGAGTAGGCCATCTAGCCCTTCGAGCCTGCCCCGCCATTCAATAAGATCATGGCTGATCTGTCGTGGCTCAGTTCCACCTTCCCGCCCTCTCCCCATAACCATTAATCCCTTCTCTTATCAAAAACCCATCAACCCGTTTCTTAAAAATATTTAGCGAGGCAGCCTCCACCACTTCAGAAGAAAAAAGTAAAGAAATAAAAGATAGAAAACAGTAAAAAAAAATTAAATAAAATAGAATGAACTCATGTGCTTTATGTTATTATATCCATTCTTAGAGGATGTGGGCATCGCTGGCAAGACTGGCTATTATTGTCAACCTACAAATACCCTCATGGATCATAGAGAATCGTAAATTAAATGTTAAGCAGTTCAGAGAAGGGGGTTACTGTTGAATGTGTTTCTACCAGAATACCAGGCAGTGCAAAATCCTAATCACTCATTTTTTCTTCATGTTGCCTCTGTCACTTTAAATCTGTTTTTTTTTTATTTGCTGTAGCTCGATACTTATAACTCCATCCACACAAGTGTGATACGTCAACCCTGAAATCGTTCCGATAAACCTCTCCTGTCCCCCCGCATGTTCACATCTTTCTTGAGATGTTAATGCCCAGCACAGGACACAGGATTACAGCTGGAAGTGAACTAATGTTTTCTACAGTAAAAAAGTGATCCCAGCAGGTCAGGCAGCATCTGTGGAGAGATAAACAGTTAGCCCATAAGACCATAAGGTAGAGAAGCAGAATTAGGCCATTCGGCCCATCGAGTCTGCTCCACCATTCAATCATGGCTGATATTGATCAAGAACCTATCTATCTCTGTCTTAAAGACACTCAATGACCTGGCCTCCACACCTTCTGTGGCAATGATTCATCACCCTCTGTCTGAAGAAATTCTTCTTCAGCTCAGTTATAAAGGAGAATCCCTCCTCTTTGAGGTTGTGCCCTCCAATTCTAATCTCTCCCACTAGTGGAAACATCCTCTGCATGTTCATTCTATCTAGTCCTCTCAGTACCCTGTAAGTTTCACTTAGATCCCCTCCTCAACCTTCTAAATTCCATCAATGACAGACCCAGATTCTTCAGTCATTCCTCATATAATAAACCCTTCGTTCCTGAGATCATTCTTATCTCTGGACCAGCACATCCTTCCTTAGGCATGGGGCCCGAAACTGCTCACAATGTTCCATCCTTTCCAGTTAACTTTTCAACTTCATCCCGTTTCCATTTGTTTTATTTCATTTCTTCTTTTCACCTCATTCATTCAATTTTATACACTTTTATTCTTATTTTTCCACTTCTGAAATCCCCCTCCCAAACCCCAAACCCTGTCCTCCTTGTGGACAAATGCCACGTTCCTTTTGTAGTCCCACAACAAGCTGTCCCTTTGTTCTGCCATTCACACATTCCAATCACTTTAATGGACACTTTTAGCACCTTCCTCAGCCTTTATCATCACCATTCACATTCCCTTTGTCCAGTTTACACAATCTCCCCATGATTGTACACACGCACAGTGCCCCAAGCCGGGAATTGAACCCGGGTCTCTGGTGCTGTGGGGCAGCAGTGCTAACCACTGCGCCACTCCTGTATTCCTTTGTACTTTGCTGCCCTCTGGCTTGTTGTGCTTTCCCTTCCCTCCCCTTGCCTCCCCTGAGCTGGCTGTCCCATGTCTGGTGTACTGAGTAGTTGGGTGTTTGGGGGGGAAGGCGTTGGGGTGGTGTAGAGAGGAAGCGACAAGGTAATCCTTATTATTTGCTACATTGCTGGGTAGCGAATGACAACTCCTCATATAATGGAATGCCAGGATCTTTAAGGAGTTGAGAACCCAACGCGGACAGCAAAAATGGTCTGGCGGTGAACCTCATACACCATCTACAGTAGAAAGTCTGCGCTAACTTTTTTTGTGTTGCTAGCTAGTTCTCTCTCATAATCTTTCATTCCCTCTCTCTATTTCTTTTAGTCATTCTTTGCTGGTTCTTCAAATCTGACCAACATTTGATTCCATCTACACTTCTCGCTGCTTTGGCAAAGCAACCAGTATAATTAAGGACACCACGCACCCCAGACATTCTCTCTTCCACCTTCTTCCATCAGGGAAAAGATACAAAAGTCTGAGATCACGCACCAACTGACTCAAAACCAGCTTCTCCCCTGCTGCCATCAGACTTTTGCATTAAGTTGATCTTTCTCTACATCCTAACTCTGAGCTAACACTGCACTCTCTCCTTTCCTTCTCTATGTAGGTTATGCTTTGTCTGTACAGTACGCAAGAAACAATACTTCTCACTGTATGCTCATACATGTGACAATAATAAATCAAATCAATCTAACCAGTGTTCTGACCCAGCTCCATCCTTTGCGGATTTGGGGAGTCTTTTCTATCATTTGAAGCTATCCTTAACTTCCTTGTTTAGCCACAAATGACACATCTTCTCAAAGAACCTCTTTTTCTCACTAGGATATATATTTGTTGAGACTGATTAAATATTGCCTTAAACGTCTGTCACTGCATTGCTACTGCCTTACTTTTTAACCTCGTTTCCCAGTTCACTTTAGCTAGCTCTTTCTTTTGTATTCTTTCATGGGACATAGGCATTGGCCAGTATATTGCCCAGCTCCGGCTGCCATTGAGAAGCTGGTGGGGAATTGCCTCCTTGAAGCACTGCAGTCGCTGATGTGTATGTGCACCCATAGTGCTTGTTAGGGAGGGAGTTCCAAGATTTTGACCCAGTGACAGTGAAGGAATGGCGATATATTTCCAAGTCAGAGGGTGGTGAGTGACTTGGAGGGAATTAATCTCGCAGTTACATGTGAATACTGCCAGTACTCTTCCTCCACAAGGCTATGTCCTCAGCCCCCTCCTATACTCCTTATATACCTTTAACCGTGTGGCCAAGTTCCCCTTCAACTCCATTTTCAGTTTTGTTGATGACACAGCAGTTGTGGGTCGGATCTCAAACAATGATGAGACAGAGTACAGGAAAGAAGTAGTGAACTGGTGTGACAGCAATAACGTGTAAGAAATTGTCATTGACTTCAGGAAGCGTAGTGGAGAACATGCTCCTGTTTACATCCATATGGATAAAGTAGAAATGGCTGAGAACTTCAAGTTTTTAGGTATCCAGATCGCCAACAACCTGTCCTGGTCCCCCCCCATGCCGACACTTAAGAAAGCCCACCAAAGCCTCTACTTTCTCAGGAGACTAAGGAAATTTGGCATGTCAATTATGACTCTCAACAACTTTTCCAAATGTGTCATAGGAAGCATATTTTTCCGATGTATCACAGCTCGGTATGTCTCCTGCTCTGCCCAAGACCACAAGGAACTACAAAAGGTTGTGAATGTAGCCCAATCCATCACGCAAACCAGCCTCCCATCCCATTGATTCTGGGCAAAGCAGCCAGCGTAATTAAGGACCCCACGAACTCCAGACATTCTCTCTTCCACCTTCTTCCATTGGGAAAAAGATACAAAAATCTGAGGACACGTAACAACCGACTCAAGAATAGCTTCTTCCCTGCTGCTGTCAGACTTTTGAATGGACTTACCTTGCATTAAGCCGATCTTTCTCTATACCCTCGCTATGACTGTAACACTACATTCTGCACTTTGTCCTTTCCTTCTCTATGAACGGTATGCTTTGTCTGTGTAGCGCACAAGAAATAATACTTTTCACTGTATACTAATACATGTGACAATAATAAATCAAATCAAATTAAATCAATGAATTGGGCTGTTCGATTCAATCAGCCAATCATTAGGATGCAAGCTGACATTCCTGGCATCACCCCAGCATTGGAATTTATTCATAGTGTTGGGCAATCATGTGGTCAGAAGAAGGATGTAGAAGCTATTGAAAGGGTGCAGAGGAGATTTACAAGGATGTTGCCTGGATTGGGAGGCATGCCTTATGAAGTTAGGTTGAGGGAGCTGGGACTCTTCTCCCTGGAGAGACGAAGGTTGAGAGGCGACCTGATAGAGGTTTATAAAATGTTGAGAGGTATAGATAGGGTGGATTCTCAGAGGCTATTTCCCAGGGCTGAAATGGTCGCTACGAGAGGACACAGGTTTAAGGTGCTGGGGAGCAGGTACAGAGGAGATGTTAGGGATACGTTTTTCACTCAGAGGGTGGTGAGTGAATGGAATCGGCTGCCGTCGGTGGTGGTAGGAGTGAACTCGCTGGGGTCTTTTAAGAGACTTCTGAATAAGTACATGGGATTTAACGGGATTAGGAATTACAGATAGTTCAATGGCTCGGTAGGTGTGGATATGATCAGCGCAACTTGTGGGCTGAAGGTTTGTGCTGTAGCGTTCTATGTTAAAATCTTTTTAGGTTGATGTTAACGACCAGTTGGTGGAACATACCATGAGATCATGTGGAATAGCTAACCACAATCTTGGCCTGGCTATGCCATCAGAACAGCAACAACAACAAGCATTTATATAGCAACTTTACTGTAGTATAACATCCTCCAGTGCTTCATAGCAGCGACATCCAACCAAGGTGGCCCTGGCCCACATAAGGGGGAGGTGATAAGAACATAAGAAATAGGAGCAGGAGTAGGCCATCTAGCCCTTCGAGCCTGCCCCGCCATTCAATAAGATCATGGCTGATCTGTCGTGGCTCAGCTCCACTTTCCAGCCCTCTCCCCATAACCCTCAATCCCCTCTTATCAAAAACCCATCAACCCGCTTCTTGAAAATATTTAGCGAGGCAGCCTCCACCACTTCAACAGGCAGAGAATTCCAGAGATTCACCACCCTTTGAATGAAGAAGTTCCTCCTCAACTCCGTTCTAAACCGCCCCCCCCCCTTTATCTTGAGGCTGTGCCCCCTAGTCCTACTGTCTTTTCTGAGCGGGAAGAGTCTCTCCACCTCTATCCTATCCATCCCATTCATCATCTTATATGTCTCAATCAGATCTCCCCTCATTCTTCTAAACTCTAACGAGTACAAGCCTAGTTTATTCAGCCTCTCCTCATAGCTCAACCCCCTCAACTCAGGTATCAGCCTAGTAAACCTCCTCTGCACTCCCTCCAAGGCCAAAAGATTCAAGAGATCCGCTGGAGACCAGAGTTAGACGAGAGGTGAGACCTTAGGGCAGTACTTCAAAAAGACAAGGGGTGTAGGAGGGATTTGCAAGCAGTGATTAGAATTCTGAAATTGAGACATTCTCTGGAGCAGGAGGCAATATTAGTCACAAAATCACAGAATCCCCACAGTGCAGAGGGGGGCCATTATCCCCGTCAAGTCTGCACTGACACTCCGACATCTTACTCAGGCCCTATCCTGTAATCCCATAAGTGTGACGGAGTTTCTTTCTCTCCATTCTTTCATGGGCTGTGGGCATCACTGGCAAAGCCAACATTGTTACTCATCCCGAGTGGCCATTAAACTGAATGGTTTGTTTGATAAGAAACTGGCATCTAGCCAGAAATGTGGAAGATTGCCTGGATATAACCCGTCTCCAACAACGACAGAACACCTCTACTCTAGCTGACAATCATCAGCTTCTTCCCCAGCATCAGTGCAATGATTAAACAGTCATGCAGTCATAGAACATAGAACACTACAGCACATACAGGCCCTTCGGCCCACAAGTTGCGCTGATCATATCCCTACCTACCAGGCCTATCTATAACCCTCAATCCCATTAAATCCCATGTACTCATCATAGAACATAGAACATAGAACATAGAACATAGAACATTACAGCGCAGAACAGGCCCTTCGGCCCACGATGTTGCGCCGACCAGTTACAAAACAATGACCCACTAACCTAAACCAATCCCTTTTCATCCATAAACCTATCCACAGATCTCTTAAACGCCCCCAAACTAGGCGCATTTACAACTGCAGCTGGCAGGGCATTCCAATCCCTTACATCAATCCATCAGTCATAGAGTCCTGCAGCACACACAGAGAGACCCTTTGGCCCATCATAGCTGTGCCAGTCGTCAAGCACCTATCTCTTCTGATCCCATATTTCAGCACTTGGTCCATAGTCATGTGTGCTATGGCATTTTAACTGCTCATCTAAATGCTTCTTAAAGGTTACACTATCAAGGGCAGAAGTCTGAGTGGTGTTGAAGAGCAGAAGGATCTCGGGGTCTGGGTCCACAGGACTCTTAAATTGGCCTCGCAGGTGGAGGAGGTGGTCAAGAAGGCGTATGGTGTACTGGCCTTCATTAATCGAGGGATTGAGTTTAGGAGTCGGGAGGTAATGCTGCAACTTTATAAGACCCTTGTCAGGCCTCATTTAGAGTATTGTGCGCAGTTCTGGTCGCCTCACTATAGTAAAGATGTAGAAGCTATTGAGAGGGTACAGAGGAGATTTACAAGGATGTTGCCTGGACTGGGAGGCATGCCTTATGAAGATAGGTTGAGGGAGCTGGGACTCTTTTCCCTGGAGAGACAAAGGTTGAGAGGCGACCTGATAGAAGTTTACAAAATGTTGAGAGGAATAGATAGGGTGGACTCTCAGAGGCTATTTCCCCGGGTTGAAATGGTTGCTACGAGAGGACATAGATTTAAGGTACAGGGAGGGAAGTTCAGAAGTGATGTTAGGGGTAAGTTTTTCACTCAGAGGGTGGTGAGTGAATGGAATCGGCTGCCGTCAGTGGTTGTGGAGGCGAACTCGCTGGGGTCTTTTAAAAGACTTCTGGATGAGTATATGGGGTTTAATGAGATTGAGGGTTATAGATAAGTCTGTAGGTTGGTAGGTGTTGATGTGATTGGCGCAACTCGTGGGCCGAAGGGCCTGTTTGTGCTGTAGTGTTCTATGTTCTATGTTTTATGTTGTGAGCATTCCCGCCTCTACCACCCTTTCAGGTAGTGAGTTCCAGATTCTCCCCACCCTCCAGCTGGCAAACTCCTCCAATCTCTTCTAAACCTCCTGTCCCTTTACCTTAAATCTGTGCTCCCATTATTGACCTCTCCACTAAGGGGAAAAGTTCTTCCCTATCCACCCTATCCATCTCTCTCATAATTTTGAGCACCTCGAACAGATCCCCCCTCAACTCTCTCTGCTCTAAAGCAAACAATCCCAGTCTCACCAGCCCCTTACTTTATATCTGATTTGATTTGGTTTATTATTGTTACATGTATTAGTATACAGTGAAAAGTGATGTTTCTTGTGCGCTAACCAGACAAAGCATACCACACATAGAGAAGGAAAGGAGAGGGTGCAGAATTGTTACAGTCATAGCTAGGGTGTAGAGAAAGATCAGTTTAATGTATGGTAGGTCCATTCAAAAGTCTGATGGCAGCAGGGAAGAAGCTATTCTTGAGTCAGTTGGCACTTGTCCTCAGATTTTTGTATCTCTTACCCGAAGGAAGAAGGTGGAAGGGAGAATGTCCGGGATGCGTGGGGTCCTTAATTATGTTGGCTGCTTTTCCAAGGCAGCAGGAAGCGTAGACAGAGTCAATGGATGGGAGGCTGGTTTGAGTGATGGGCTGGCCTTTTGTAATTCCTTGCTTGGGCAGAGCAGGACCCATACCAAGCTGTGATACAACCAGGAAGAATGCTATCTATGGTGCATCTGTAAAAGTTGGTGAGAGTCGCAGCGGATGTGCTGAACTTCCTTAACAAATCTAGTTGTTAAATCTCAATTGCTAACTTAATCTCACAGTTCATCTGAATTCATATTGAGGTTATTTTTAGACTGGAAGAGAACATACAGTTCAGCAGAGCTCCCTATTCCCATCCTGTAAACATCAAAGATCCCAGCGGCACTGGGTGGAAATTAAATAACATTACTGTTCTCTCAACTACCAATTAGAAAACCTACAGCTATGGGCTCATTTCCTCCCAAACAGTTTAATAAATGAATCTGATGTTCAGGAACCTGCTTAGGCTTCAATTTCAAACGTGGCTGACCATCTGAAGCCTGTTAGCTTGTCGCTGGTTTGCAATCGTTGAACTTATTCCCCAAGAACAAGTGGGAGTCCAGCTGTAATACAGGACAAATTACCCAAATGATCACATTTTGTTAATTCGAGCTCTGCCTGAGTTGAGGAGAATTCTTTATTAATTCATTGGATACGGGCAACGCTGGTTGCCCAGTATTTATTTGTCAACCCAAGTTGTCCTTGGAGGGCAAGTTGAGAGTCACTCGCATTCAGACCATAAGACCATAAGATATAGGAGCAGAATTAGGCCACTCGACCCATCGAATCCTCCATTCAATAATGGCTGATAAGTTTCTCAACTCCGTTCTCCCACCTTTTTTGAAAAAGTTGGGCATCCATTGACTCTGTCTACACTTCCCGCTGCCTTGCCAAAGCAACCAGCATAATTAAGGACCCTACGCACCCCGGACATTCTCTCTTCCACCTTCTTCCCTTGGGACAAATATATAAAAGTCTGAGGTCATGTGCCAACTGACTCAAGAACAGCTTCTTTCCCGCTGCTGTCAGACTTTTGAATGGACCTGCCTCGCATTAAGTTGATCTTTCTCTACAGCCTAGCTATGACTGTAACTCTACATTCTGCACCCTCTCCTTTCCTTCTCTATGAACAGTATGCAGAGCGTGCAAGAAACAATATTTTTCGCTGTATGTGAATACATGTGACAATAATAAATCGAACCAAAGGATCCCATGAGATTATTTTGAAGAGGATCAGGGGAATTATCCCCAGTGTCCGCGCCAATATTTATCCCTCAATCAACGTCACAAAGACTATCGGGTCTTTTTTTTGCTGAGTTGGGGGGTAGGTGGGATCCCATCAGAACAATTTAGCTCTATTTTTTTTAGAGTACTCCTTAGACTCCCCAACCAGCACAAAAACTATCTATGCACACCCTTAATGGGTGGGATTTTCCTGCCATGCTCGCCTCAAAAGGGTGCTGGTGAGGCCACACCTGGAGTACTGTGTACAGTTTTGGTCTCCTTACTTGAGAAAGGATATACTGGCACTGGAGGGGGTGCAGAGGAGATTCACGAGGTTGATTCCGGAGTGGAGAGGGTTGGTTTATGAGAAGAGGCTGAGTAGACTGGGGCTATACTCATTGGAATTTAGAAGAATGAGGGGAGATCTTATAGAAACATATAAGATTATGAAGGGAATAGATAAGATTCAGGGAAGTTGTCTTCTTTGGCAGGTGAAACTAGAACTAGGGAGTATAGCCCTCAAAATAAGGGGGAGCAGATTTAGGACTGAGTTGAGGAGGAACTTCTTCACCCAAAGGGTTGTGAATCTGTGGAATTCCCTGCCCAGTGAAGCAGTTGAGGCTACCTCATTGAATGTTTTTAAGGCAAGGATAGACAAATTTTTGAACAGTAAAGGAATTAAGGATTATGGTGAGTGAGGGTAAGTGGAGCTGAGTCTATGAAAAGATCAGCCATGATCTTATTGAATGGCGGAGCAGGCTCGGGGGGCCAGATGTCCGACTCCTGCTCCTGGTTCTTATGTTCTTAAAATTGGAAAATCCCGACAGAGGTCAACAGACCTTTTCAAGGTCAGCCCCCCACCTGCTACGATTCCTGTGGCAGGCGGGATGGAAAATCCCTCCCCTCCCCCCAATATCTTAGAACATAGAAAGAACATAGAAAAACTACAGCACAAACAGGCACTTCGGCCCACAAGTTGTGCAGAATCTTGAAAAATTTGATCAACTCCAAATAATGCAACCCAAGTTTGTGTAAGCTTTCCTTGTGAACTAACCCAAGCTAATCTCGCTGGTTCAGTAAGTGAAAGGCTTAGGCTAACGTTGCTGGGATATGGGATCAAATCCCACCACAGCAACTAGTTGAATTTAATTTTTTTTTGAGATCTGTAATCAAGAGTCTCAAGTGATTGTGAGATTATGTTTGTGATTGGTATCACCAACAATTAATGTAAAAACCATCACTCATGCCCCTTTAGGGAGGGAAATCTGCTGTCCTTCTCCTGGTCTGGCCTACATGTGACTCCAGATACACAGCAAAGTGGTTGACTCTCAACTGTCCTCTGAAATGGCTGAGTAAGCTCCTGAGCGCAAGGGCAATTAGGGATGGGTAACAAATTCTTAGCCAGCCAGCGACACACACATCCCATGAAAGAATAACGTAAAATCTATCCTTTGTTCCACCCCTTTCACGTGTTTAGCCAGCCTCCCCTTTGATGCCTCAACTCCTTCCTGTGGTACCAAATTCCTGGATCTATTGGGTGAAGATATTCCTCCTGAATTCCTCGCTGGATTTACTTGTTATTGGTGATTAAGCCCCTATTTTTGGAACCCCCCTCACTGATCTCTCAGTACAGATTGGCCAAGTGTAGCAGGAATGATAAACAATGACTTACATAAGAACATAAGAAATAGGAGCAGGAGTAGGCCATCTGGCCCTTCGAGCCTGCCCCGCCATTCAATAAGATCATGGCTGATCTGTCGTGACTCAGTTCCACATTCCCGCCCTCTCCCCATAACCCTTAATCCCCTCTCTTATCAAAAACCCATCAACCCGCGTCTTAAAAATATTTAGCGAGGCAGCCTCCACCACTTCAACGGGTAGAGAATTCCAGAGATTCACCACCCTTTGAGTGAAGAAGTTCCTCCTCAACTCCATTCTAAACCGCCTCCCCTTTATCTTGAGGCTGTGCCCCCTAGTCCTACTGTCTTTTTTGAGCGGGAAGAGTCTCTCCACCTCTATCCTATCCATCCCATTCATCACCTTATACGTCTCAATGAGATCTCCCCTCATTCTTCTAAACTCCAACGAGTACAAGCCTAGTTCATTCAGCCTCTATTGCAAAGTCCTGACCCAGTTAGAACATAGAACATTACAGCACAAACAGGCCCTTCGGCCCTCGAGTTGCGCCGATCACATCAACCCCATTAAACCCCATATACTCATCCAGAAGTCTTTTAAAAGACCCCAGCGAGTTCGCCTCCACCACCGATGACGGCAGCCGATTCCATTCACTCACCACCCTCTGAGTGAAAAACTTACCCCTAACATCACCTCTGTACTTCCCTCCCCGCACCTTAAATCTGTGTCCTCTCGTAGCGACCATTTCAACCTGGGGAAATAGCCTCTGAGAGTCCACCCTATCTATTCCTCTCAACATTTTATAAACTTCTATCAGGTCGCCTCTCAACCTTCACCTCTCTAGGGAAAAGAGTCCCAGCTCCCTCAACCTATCTTCATAAGGCATGCCTCCCAGTCCAGGCAACATCCATGTAAATCTCCTCTGCACCCTTTCAATAGCTTCTACATCTTTCCTATAGTGAGGCGACCAGAACTGCGCACAGTACTCCAAATGAGGCCTGACAAGGGTCCTGTAAAGTTGCAGCATTACCTCCCGACTCCTAAACTCAATCCCTCGATTAATGAAGGCCAGTACACCATACGCCTTCTTGACCACCTCCTCCACCTGCGAGGCCGATTTAAGAGTCCTGTGGACCCGGACCCCGAGATCCTTCTGCTCTTCAACGCTACTAAGACTCCTGCCCTTGACAGTTCTTGAGAAATTTCACAGAAGAGACGAGAGAGAGCTCGGATTTTAATCTGTTAAACTGTTTCAATACCCTGAATATGTTGATATTACAGCAGTGTGCTTTCACTAAAATGGCCTGGAAAATATTTTAAAGATGCCAACTTTCAAACTCATGGTTTATTCATGTTCATCAGTTCCATCAGTGCCTACACGTTCCCCGAGCTTCCGAGAAGTGGGTTACTTACTAGTGTCTAATGACCTCATGTACTCGACAGAAGCGAGCTTAGCTTATTGCCAGCTTGTGTGACATGAATATACATTGTGCAAGCTGTCAACATGGTGATTGTAGCCTTGTTGCATCTATTACTTGGCAAGGACACAATGCTTTGAATCCTGTGCACTGCGAAGAAGATTTTTGATTTGATTTGATTTATTATTGTCACATGAATTGGTATACAGTGAAGAATATTGTTTCTTGTACCACTATACAGACAATGCATGCCATTCATAGAGAAGGAAAAAAGAGAGTGCAGAATAAGAACATAAGAACATAAGAAATAGGAGCAGGAGTAGGCCATCTAGCCCTTCGAGCCTGCCCCACCATTCAATAAGATCATGGCTGATCTGTCGTGGCTCAGTTCCACATTCCCGCCCTCTCCCCATAACCCTTAATCCCCTTGCCTATCAAAAACCTATCAACCCACGTCTTAAATATATTGAGCAAGGCAGCCTCCACCACTTCAACGGGCAGAGAATTCCAGAGATTCACCACCCTTTGAGTGAAGAAATTCCTCCTCAACTCCATTCTAAACCGTCCCCCCCTTTATCTTGAGGCCCCCTCAACTCCGGTATCAGTCTAGTAAACCTCCTCTGCACTCCCTCCAAGGCCAAAATATCCTTGCGCAGGTGCGGCGCCCAAAACTGCACACAGTACTCCAGCTGCGGCCTCACCAATGCCCTATGCAGCCGCAGCAAGATCTCCCTACTTTTATATTCAATAATATATATTAATGTAGTGTTACAATCATAGCTAGGGTGTAGGGAAAGATCAACTTGATATAAGGTTGATCCATTTAACAGTCTGACGGCAGAAGGGAAGGGAATTGTTTTTGAGTCAGTTCAAAAGTGATCTCAGGCTTTTATAGCTTTTTCCTGGTGGCAGAAGGTGGAAGAGAGTTGCCGGAACTCTATAATTGGAGTGGCCAAGATTTCAACAACAGAGATCTCTGTTGACCTAGGGCGGGTCTTTCTGGTCTTGCCCGAGCGAGGCTGTAAAATCCTGCCCCGTATGTACGGGGTGGGCGGGGATTCTTGATTATGCTGGCTGCTTTGCCGAGGCAGCGGGAAGTAGAGGCAGAGTTAATGGGCGGGAGACTGATTTGCGTGATGATTTGGGCTTCGTTCATGACCTTTTGTATCTCCTTGCGGTCTTGGGCAGAGCAGGAGCCCATACCAAACTGTGATACAACCAGAAAGAATGCTTTCTATGGTGAGAGTTGTAGCTGACATGCCAAATTTCCTCAGTCTTCTGAGAAAGCAGAGGCATTGGTGGGCTTTCTTAACTATGGCATCAGCGTGGAGAAGAATCAAAGAAAAATTAGACGTAAGGAAATTAAATAATTCCAAAATGCTTGTCCGCCTGCACTTTTATGCCCCATCTCTTTATTTCCACATTCTCTCTTTTTCACTCTCCTTCACACTCTCTCTCACTCTTCCTTTTCCTCGCTGTCTCTTTTGTTCCTCTTTCCAGTTTCTATTCTTAGGTTTTCTGTGTTCACACTTTCTCCCGATCTCCATAACTCACTGCAGCTCATTTCTGGGCTGTTTTTGATTGTATTTTGTAATCACAGGTCTACATTCTGCCACTATCTCAGTCCCACTCCATTTCCCCAGTGGGCTCATGGGCTGGAACTCTATCGCAATTCTGTCATTTAAAAAGCATTTAGACAGCTACATGAATAAGATGGGTATAGAGGGATATGGGTTTAGAAGATATAGAGTTATGGATATAGAGTTTAGAAGAATGAGGGGAGATCTCATTGAGACGTATAAGATGATGAATGGGATGGATAGGATAGAGGTGCAGAGACTCTTCCCGCTCAAAAATGACAGTAGGACTAGGGGGCACAGCCTCAAGATAAAGAGGAGGCGGTTTAGAACAGAGTTGAGGAGGAACTTCTTCACTCAAAGGGTGGTGAATCTCTGGAATTCTCTGCCCGTTGAAGTGGTGGAGGCTGCCTCGCTAAATATTTTTAAGAAACGGGTTGATGGGTTTTTGATAAGAGAGAGGATTAAGGGTTATGGGGAGAGGGCGGGAAGGTGGAGCTGAGCCACGACAGATCAGCCATGATCTTATTGAATGGCGGGGCAGGCTCGAAGGGCCAGATGGCCTACTCCTGCTCCTATTTCTTATGTACTTATGTTCTTATGTTCTTAAATGCGGGAGATTGGGACTAGCTTAGAGGTTTTCCAAAAAAAAAAAGGGCTGCATGGACAAGTTGGGTCGAAGGGCCTGTTTTCATGCTGTAGACCTCTATGACCTCATCCGCCATGGAATCAACACAGGCGGGGGTCCGACATCAGAAATTTCCATTGACATCGAGCAGGAATTTCCACCCTTTCCCAAGCAAGGGTGTAGAATCCCATAGATGCTCCCATAATTAAACCTCTTAATCTTCTTAAGAATCATAAGAACATAAGAAATAGGAGCAGGAGTAGGCCATCTAGCCCCTCGAGCCTGCCCCGCCATTCAATAAGATCATGGCTGATCTGAAGTGGATCAGTTCCACTTTCCCGCCTTCTCCCCATAACCCTTAATTCCCTTGTCTATCAGAAACCTATCTACCCGTGACTTAAATATATTTAGCGAGGCAGCCTCTACTTTGTTTCAATGAGATCCCTCTGTTTTATGTTCTGAAGCCCTCTCAGGGTACATTCCCACCCTTAATATTTCATTACAATCTCTGGTTTTACATTTTATACCTTTATTCATCCTATTTTTGTGTTCTCCCCGTGTCGCTGTGCTGACAACTGTCAAACCTTTGGACACTTTGGGACAATTTAGCATGGCCAATCCAGCAAGCCTCTACTTAGAGCGGCATGGTGGAACAGTGAGAGACATATTTTTTCACCACGTTAGGGACCTGGGTTCGATTCCTGGCTTGGGCCACCATCTGCATGGAGTTTGCACATTCGCCCTGTATCTGCATGGGTTTCCTCTGGGTGCACCGATTTCCTCCCACAACCTGAAAATATGCTGATTGGCCACGCTAAATTCTCCCTCAGTGTACTCGAGCAGGCCCCGAAGTGTAGTGACGAGGGGATTCTCACAGTAACTCCACTGCAGTGTTAATGTAAGCTGACTAGCGATTAGTAAATAAACTTTACTTTGTTTGGAGTGTGGGAGGAAGCCAGACAACACGGAAGAAACCCATACAGACATGGGGAGAATGCGCAGACTCCCCACAGACAGTTGACCCAAGCTGGGAATCGAACTTGGGACCCTGATGCTGTGAGGCAGCTGTGCTAACTGCTGTGCCACCCTTCTGTTTGGGGTGTTGAGATATTGCCAGACCCTGAGGAATGGAAGTGAATGGAAGTTCTCAACGTAGTGACAGAGGTTGAGGAGAGACCTGATAGAAGTCTACAAGATTATGAGGGGCATGGATAGAGTGGGAAGCTTTTTCCCAGGGTGGAAGAGTCAATTACTAGGGGGCACGGGTTTAAGGAGCGAGGGGCAAGATTTAAAGGAGATGTACGAGGCAGATTTTTTACACAGAGAGGAAGTGGATACAGTAGTGACTTTTAAGAGTGTCTTGACAAGTGCATGAATAGGATGGGAATAGAGGGATATGGTCCCCGGAAGGGTAGGGAATTTTAGTTCAATCAGGCAGATGATCGGTGCGAGCTCAGAGGGCTGAAGGGCCTGTTCCTGTGCTGTAATTTCCTTTGTTCTTTATTCTTTGCAAGTGGACCCCAGCTCGCCAATGAAATCATAAGTTTCGGGATGCATAAAGAAAAATAAATAGCAGAAAGTAACCCTTTAGAGCAAGAACTGAGTTTAAGGAAAAGTGAATCTCAGGTTGAACAAAAGCACAAAAAGTTGCTGCAAAGTTTTTAAACAAAAAGAAGAAAGGAAGGAGAGGAGAGAGAACGGCGTTTGAGTGAAAAAGAAGAGAGGCCCCAGGGAGCGGCAGCCAATTCTTCAAAAGTGTGGCTAAATGAGGAGACAGAGTGCCGGGCCCCCCCCCCCATTCGAGTAGCAACTGCGGGGGTCCCATGGGAGTGGTCCCCGCAGGCAACAAAGCTCCAAACTTTCAAAAGTAAGTCCCCAACCTGTTTAAGAGCAAAGGTGGAAAGTTTTCGGGAAAAGGCTCCTCCGGGGGACACTGAATCTTGCACTGAATCTGGGTGTGCAGGTACACAGGTCAGTGAAAGTGGCGACGCAGGTGGAGAAGGTAGTCAGGAAGGCATACGGCAATGCTCGCCTTCATCGGCCGGGGCACTGAGTTTAAAAATTGGCAAGTCGTGTTACAGCTTTATAGAACCTTAGTGAGCCCGCACTTGGAACGTAGTGTTCAATTCTGGTCGCCACACTACCAGAAGGATGTGGAGGCTTTGGAGAGGGTAAAGAAAAGATTTGCCAGGATGTTGCCTGGTATGGAGGGCATTAACTATGAGGAAAGGTTGGAGAAACTTGGTTTGTTCTCACTGGGACAATGGAAGTTGAGGGGCGACCTAGAACCCTAGAACCCTAGAACCCTAGAACCCTACAGTGCAGAAACAGGCCCTTCGGCCCATCGAGTCTGCACCGAACACAATCCCACCCAGACCCTATCCCCATATCCCTGCTAATCCCTCTAACCTACACATCCCAGGACACTAAGGGGCAATTTTAGCATAGCCAATGAACCTAACCCGCACATCTTTGGACTGATAGAAGTCTACAAGATTATGAGGGGCACGGACAGAGCGGGGAAGCTTTTTCCCAGGGTGGAAGAGTCAATTACTAGGGGGGGGCACGGGTTTAAGGTGCGAGGGGGGCAAGGTTTAAAGGAGATGGACGAGGCAGATTTTTTACACAGGGGGTGGTGGGTGCCTGGAACTCGCTGCCGGGGGAGGGAGTGGAAGCAGATACAATAGTGAGTTTAAGGGTCTTCTGGACAAATACATGAATAGGATGGGGAGACAGGGATATTTTCCCCAGAAATATAGGGGGTTTTAGTTAAGTCAGACAGCATGGTCGGTGCAGGCTTGGAGGGCCGAAGGGCCTGTTCCTGTGCTGTAATTTTCTTTGTCCTTTGAACTTCGAAATTGGCAAAAGATTGTGGTTAGTGCAGACTCGATGGGTCAAATGACCTCCTTTTGCACTGTAGGATTCTATGATTCTATGAAATGGGCACATCAAAAGCTGTAAAAAGTCTGACAACACCAGGTTTTAGTCCAACCTATTTATTTGATAATATTCTCACAAGCTTTCGGGGTTAGTCCCTTCATCAGGTGAATGGAGAGTTCTGGCCTCAGGCAGAGCATATAAAGCACAGACAGTTTAGAGATTACTGATTAGAATGCGAATCCTTACATTCTATTCTAATTCGCATTCTAATCAGCAATCTCTAAACTGTCTGTGCTTTATATGCTCTGCCTGAGGCCAGAACTCTCCATTCACCTGACGAAGGGGCTAACCCCGAAAGCTTGTGAGAATATTATCAAATAAACAGGTTGGACTAAAACCTGGTGTTGTCAGACTTTTTACTGTGTTTACGCCAGTCCAACGCTGGCATTCCCACATCACATCAAAAGCTGACAGGAAGTGGACTGTCTCGGCAGTTCAGAATCAATTAAAAGCTGCACAGATCACTGAGAGAGCTTTCCAGCTGTAAAAAGGCGAGGTTTGGATGTTTGGAAGAGAAGGACAGCAAGTTTATGCCCAAACTTCAAAAAGCACACAGAAGCACCGAGAACCAGCAGCTGCTGACAGCTGTCAAAAAGATGACAGTCTTAAAGCAGCAATTCATATGAAGAGATAATGCCTTTAATGCGGCAAAACACTTCAAGTGGAAACCACGGAAGGAAACAAAGGGAGAGGGGCAGGAAAATTGGAGAAGACCCCAGATAGAGGGCAAGTCTCTGGAAAGAGTCCACAAGCAACAAAAACCTTGAGGATGAAAGCAAATTACTGCAGATGCTGGAATCTGTCTGTGCCCCTCATAATCTTGTAGACTTCTATCAGGTCGCCCCTCAACATCCATCGCTCCAGTGAGAGCAAACCAAGATTCTCCAACCTCTCTCATACTTAATGCCCCCCCCCCCCCCCCCCATACCAGGCAACATCCTGGTAAATCTCTTCTATATCCTCTCCAAAGCCTCCACATCCTTCTGGTAGTGTGGCAACCAGAATTGAACACTATATTCCAAGTGGAATACATGGTGGATATTACATTGGTTCATTATCATCTCTCATGATAAAGCCAAGTATTTAATTTGTTTTTCTTTAATTGCCTTATCAAACTTGAAGTGCAGTCTTTAATATCTTGTAGTCCCAAATCCTCAGTAGAGGTTATCACTCTCTCTCTCTCTGTTTCTGTCTCTCACTTCTCTCTCTCTCTCTTTCTATCTCTCACTTCTGTCTCTCTCTCTGTTCTGTCTCTCTCTTTCTCTCTCTCACTTCTGTCTCTCTCTCTGTTCTGTCTCTCTCTTTCTCTCTCTTTCTGTTTTGTCTCTTTCTCTCTCTCTTTCTCTCTCTCTGTTCTGTCTCTCTCTTTCTCTCTCTCTGTTCTGTCTCTCTCAGTCTCTCTCTCTCTTTCCTTCTGTCTATTTTTCTGTTTCTCGGAGCAGGACAGGGTGGACAGAACCTGTGCAGTTCTAGTATTTTATTATTATTTCAGCTTTCCAGCATCCGATTTTTATTGAACAATGTATCACACAGTGCAATCAAAAGGGGCAATTTGATCTTTACTCTGTGCAGAGTGGTTTATGATTTCATTACTTCCCAGCACGCCTCCCAGTTCTCCAGCTAGTTTCCTCACAAATTAATGTATCTGTGCAGTAGCAAATGGAATGGAACGCTCTCATCCCGTCCCCAGGGCACTATCTCTTCCCACTCTTTTTCATCTTCATAAGAATGATCTCCATTCATCATCTTAATTTATCTGTTATTGGGTTGACCATACCATTCTTTGCTTCAGCTTCTCCAATTGGTTCCCACCTGCTGACGCTTGGTGGAATCTTGGCTCTAGGAATCTGACCAGGACCCACCAGCATAGAACCAGCATAGAACCCTACAGTGCAGAAACAGGCCCTTCGGCCCATCGAGTCTGCACCGAATACAATCCCACCCAGACCCTATCCCCATATCCCTACACATTTACCTGCTAATCCCTCTAACCTACACATCCCAGGATACTAAGGGGCAATTTTAGCATAGCCAATGAACCTAACCCTTTGGACTGTGGGAGGAAACCGGAGCACCCGGAGAAAACCCACGCAGACACGAGGAGAATGTGCAAACTCCACACAGGCAGTAAGCCGAGCCGGGAATCGAGCCCAGGACCCTGGAGCTGTGAAGCAGCAGTGCTAACCACTGTGCTACCGTGCCGCCCCACCAGACAGGAAGCAGATGCTATCGCTTCCAATATGGCTGCCAGTGTGAGCGTGCTCACCGCGAGGTGGCCCAGCGATCTTCCAGGACTCATGCGGCTCCTCACAGGGGCCACCGTAAGCCACTGTCAAAAGAAAAGGGGGTCGCTTGTCAATGTACTTGCCTGAATGACAAGGATATGTTTTAAGAGAGGGCAGGTATGACCAAAATGGTCACAGTTGATCATTCAAATCAGTAATCTGTTCCCATTTGGCATGTCAGCTATGACTCTCACCAACTTTTACAGATGCACCATAGAAAGCATTCTTTCTGGTTGTATTACAGCTTGGTCTGGGCTCCTGCTCTGCCCAAGACCACAAGGAACTACAAAAGGTCGTGAATGTAGCCCAATCCATCTCACAAACCAGCCTCCCATCCATTAACTCTGTCTACACTTCCCGCTGCCTTGGCAAAGCAGCCAACATCATTAAGGACCCCACGCACCCCGGACATTCTCTCTTCCACCTTCTTCCGTTGGGAAATAGATACAAAAGTCTGAGATCATGTATCAACCGACACAAAGACAGCTTCTCCCCTGCTGCTGTCAAGCTTTTGAATGGACTTGGGACCCCTATTATTTGTCATTTATATAAATGACATTGTTGGGGGGGTTGGATTAATAAGTCTGTGGATGACACAAAGATTGGATGGGTGAGGTGGAGTGTTTTGGGTTACGAGAAGATATAGACGGAATGGTGAAATGAGCAAATAAGTGGCAAATGGAATTTAACCTGAAAGTGTGAGGTGATACACTTTGTAAGGAGTAATTTGATAAGAAAGTACTCAATGAATGGTAGGACACTCAGAAGTTCTACGGAGCAAAGGGACCTTGGCGTGTTGTCCACAGATCTCTGACAGCGGAAGGGCATGTTAGTAGGGTGGTGAAACAGGTATATGGGACACTTGCCTTTATCGATCGAGGCATTGATACAAAAACAGGGAATTCATGTTGGAGTTGTATCGAACTCTGGTGAGGCCACAGCTAGAGAACTGTGGGCAGTTCTGGTCATCGCATTATCGAAAGGATGTGATCGCACTGGAGGGGATGCAGAGGAGGTCCACCAGGATGCTGCCTGGGGTGGAACATTTAAGTTATGGAGAGTAGGCTTGAATTGTTTTCTCTGGAGCAGAGAAGACTGAGGGGGCGACCTGATCAAGGTGTTCAAGATTATGAGGGGTACAGACAGAGTGGATAAGGAGCAGCTGCTCCCTTTAGTTGAAGGGTCAGTCACGAGGGGACATTGGTTCGAAGTTTAGGAGCAGGAGGTTTTGGGGGGGGGGGGGGGGGGGTTGTGAGGAAAAACCTTTTTACCCAGAGGGTGGTGAGGGTCTGGAATGCGCTGCCTGGGAGGGTGGTGGAGGCGGAATGCCTCACATCCTTTAAAAAGTACCTGGATGTGCACTGGGCACGTCAGAACATTCAATCTGGAATGCACTGCTTGAAAAGGTGGAGAGAGCAGATTCAATAATTACTTTCAAAATGCAGTTGGAAAGGAATTTAAAAAGAAATTGTGCAGGAAAAATAAGCTAGGCATAATGGCACAGTGGATAGCACTGTTGCCTCTAAGCACCAGGGACCTGGATTTGATTCCAGCCTTGGGGTGACTGTGCAGGGTGTCGAAATTTGCTGACGACACCAAGATTGGGGGAACGGCAAATTGTGCGGAGGGTGTGGAGAGTCTGCAGAAGGATCTAAATAGGCTGGGCGAATGGGCCAGGAAATGGCAAATGGAATTTAATGTTGGCAAGTGTGAGGTGGTCCACTTTGGTAGGAGGAATGGTAGGAAGGACTATTACTTACAGGGCAAAAAACTGCAGTAGGCGACGGTGCAGAGGGACCTCGGGGTCCTTGTGCATGAGTCGCAAAAACCCAGCTTGCAGGTGCAGCAGGTGGTCAGGAAGGCGAATGGGATGCTGGCCTTCATAGCGAAGGGGATTGAATATAAAAGTAGGGAGGTCTTGCTACAGCTGTATAGGGCATTGGTGAGGCCGCAGCTGGAGTACTGTGTGCAGTTTTGGGCGCCGCACCTGCGCAATGATATTTTGGCCCTGGAGGGAGTGCAGAGGAGGTTTACTAGGCTGATACCAGAGTTGAGGGGATTGAGCTATGAGGAGAGGCTGAATAAACTAGGCTTGTACTCGTTAGAGTTTAGAAGAATGAGGGGAGATCTCATTGAGACGTATAAGATGATGAATGGGATGGATAGGATAGAGGTGGAGAGACTCTTCCCGCTCAAAAAAGACAGTAGGACTAGGGGGCACAGACTCAAGATAAAGGGGGGGCGGTTTAGAACAGAGTTGAGGAGGAACTTCTTCACTCAAAGGGTGGTGAATCTCTGGAATTCTCTGCCCGTTGAAGTGGTGGAGGCTGCCTCGCTAAATATTTTCAAGAAGCGGGCTGATGGGTTTTTGATAAGAGAAGAGATTAATGGTTATGGGGAGAGGGCGGGAAGGTGGAGCTGAGTCACGACAGATCAGCCATGATCTTATTGAATGGCGGGGCAGGCTCGAAGGGCTAGATGGCCTACTCCTGCTCCTATTTCTTATGTGTCTGCACGTTCTCCCCGTGTCTGCTTGGGTTTCCCCTGGGAGCTCCAGTTTCCATCCAAAGTCCAAAGATGTGCAGGTTAGGTGGGTTGTCCATGCTAACTTGCCCCTTTTGTGTTCAAAGATATGTAAATAAGATGGATCAGCCATGGTAAATGTGTGAGATTAATGGGGATGGGGGGGGGTGTGAATATGATACTTGTCAGACAGTCAGTGCAGACCTGATGGGTCAAATGGCTGCTAATGCACTGCAGAGATTCTATTCTATGATTCTTAGAGCAGGGGTAGGTGGGACGAAATGAATGGGTCTTTTCAAAGAGAAAGAACTAGCATGATGGGCTGAATGGTCCTATAATCTGTAATGACTCAGAAAACCCGTCTGGAAAGGAACAGAGTTTATTACAGAATGCAAAGCAAAACAATTACCATGGAGTATACACTAGTCCCTCCCTGGGAATACCCTTCAGCAGGCCAGTCCTGGGCCTGCCTTATAAAAGGTTCATGCAATGAGTTCCAGCTGGATAGCCTGTTACCAGGGGATCCCATACTCAGCAAGCCCCACAAGGAAATCAATCAGTGATTCCCTCGTGGGGGTTATTACAACATTATTCAGTGAAAATCCATTTTGACGCTGCACCATCAGAATTATACCTGTCACCAAAAGAGAAAAATCTCAGCAGGTCTGGCAGCATCTGCAAGGAGAGAAAAGAGCTGACATTTCCAGTCCAGATGATCCTTTGCCAAAGCCCTCAACTCTGAAAAAAAACTCATTTATTAGTCACAAGGAGGCTTACATTAACACGGCAATGAAGCTACAGTGCAAATCTCCTGGTCGCCACACTCCGGCTTCTGTTTGAGTACACTAAGGGAGAATTTAGCATGGCCAATTCACGTAAACTGCACATATTTGGACATTCCAACCATTATCTTGCACTTGAGTCCGTGTCGATATATGCCCCTGTATATGAACCCATCTCTTCACTCTTCTGATAAAAGGCCAATGTTCCAAAAGCTCGTGCTACCAAATAAACCTCTTGGATTTAACCTGATGTTGTGAGACTGCTTACTGCATCTTTGGAGTGTGGGAGGAAAGCAGAGTACCCAGAGAAAACCCACACAGAGACAGGGAGAATGTACTAACTGCACACAGACAGTGACCCAAGTCAGGAATCGAACGCAGGTCCCTTGAGCTGTGAGGCAGCAGTGCTGACCACTGTGCCACCGTACCACCCTGAGCAGAAATGGAAAGCAATGAAAGTGAGCGGAGCGGGGGGAGTGAGGCGGGGGTGGGGGAGAGATATACGGAAATCCTGTCAGAGAGAAGATCAGTGTTTCCTCAGGGTAGGCATTCCTGAGACAGAAGCGGCAGTGAGTTAAACACCGGATAAAAGCAGATTACTGCGAATGTGAACCAAATGAGAAAGTGCTGGAAGATCTCAGCAGGGTTACGGTTAAACCTGGAACCTGGGTGTAAAAGTGAAACCATTCCAGCCGAGTAAACAAAAATATGTTGAAAGTGATAAAAAAGATGCAGAAAGCTACTAATTAGAGGAAACTTCTGCAGCTGCTGTAATCCCTGCTGTTTGTGCCTT
The DNA here is from genome assembly GCA_037974335.1 of Prionace glauca. NCBI lineage: Eukaryota > Metazoa > Chordata > Chondrichthyes > Carcharhiniformes > Carcharhinidae > Prionace > Prionace glauca. Next base: position 12,936,142 of record CM075726.1, read on the forward strand.
TTACCAAAAAGTGATTTTTGATAATAAATTATACCCTGCTTGAATGCAACAGCCTGCTGGAAAGAACAGGTGAACATGATGTTTCGAGCAGCGACAGTCATGCCCACTTACACACTCCGATTCATGAACAGAAAACAAGAGAGATAAATGGAATCAAGCTTCTCCTCGGCATACTTGGTGATAAATGAGATGACACGGTGGTTGGCACTTCAGGGTCTTGGGTTCGATTCCCAGCATGTCAGTGCGGAGTCTGCACATTCTCCCCGTGTCTGCGTGGGTTTCCTCCGGGTGCTCTGGTTCCCTCCCACAGTCCGAAAGATGCGCTGGTTAGGTGCGAAATTCTGTCTCCGCGTACCTGAACAGGCGCCAGAGTGTGGAGACTAGGGGATTTTCCACAGTAACTTCATTGCAGTGTTAATGTAAGCCTTATTTGTGACACTAATAAATAAAGTTTAAATGCTTTCACCCTCTCCCTAATGGAATCATACATAGGTTTGTTTCTCACCTACACTCAGTGCAGGACTCACTCCTGCGAACTATAACTACCTGTACTCGTTAGAGTTTAGAAGAATGAGGGGAGATCTCATTGAGACGTATAAGATGATGAATGGGATGGATAGGATAGAGGTGGAGAGACTCTTCCCTTGCACCAATCTTGATGTCATCTACAAACCATTAACCATGCCTCCTAAATTCTCATCCAAATCATTAATATAAATGACAAGTAAGTGGACCCAGCACTGATCCATGAAGCACACTGCTGGTAACAGGCTTCCAGTTGGAAAAACAACCCCTACAACCATTCTCTGTCTTCTGTCATCAAGCTAATTTTGTATTCAATTGGCTATCTCACCCCTGGATCCCGTGAGTTTTAATCTAATGCAACACCTACCAATCTGTGGTCGGTACCTTGTCAAAGGCTTTGCTAAAGTCCACGTAGACAACATCGGACTGCACTGCCCTCATCTACCTTCTTGGTTACCCCTTCAAAAAACAAAACTCAATCAAATTCGTGAGACATGATCTCCCAGTCAAAGCCTTGCCGACTGTCCCTAATCAGTCCTTGCCTCTCTGAATGCCTGTAGATCCTGTCTCTCAGAATACCTTCTAACAATTTACTCACCTACAGACATTAGGCTTACCAGCCTGTAGATCCACTCTCCAACCTTCAGGCATCTCACCTGTGGCTGTCGATGATTCAAAGTCTCTGCGAGGGGACCCACAATTTGCTCCTTAGCCTCCCACAATGTCTTGGGATACACTTCATCGGGTCCCAGGGATTTATCTACCTTGATGTGCTTTCAGACTTCCAGCATCTCCTTCTCTGTAGGATGTACATCTTCAAGACATCACTATTTATTTCCCCAAGTTCTCTAACATCCATGCCTTTCCCAACAGTAAATACTAATGAGAAATATTCATTTAGGATCTCACCCATCTCTTGTTGATCCACACATAGATGACACTTGTTGATCCTTAAGAGGTTCTATTCTTTCCCTAGTTACTTTTTTGCCTTTTATGTATTTGGAGAAGCTTTTTGGAATCTCTTTTGCCCTTATCTGCAAAGCAATCTCATGTCCTATTTTTGCCCTCCTGATTTCTTTCTCAAGACTACTGTGACACACAGTGAGCACGTGA
>CM075726.1:12937879-13058624 GCA_037974335.1 Prionace glauca
TCACGTGCTCACTGTGTGGGGGGTAGGAAAGAGGGTCGGGGGGTAGGAAAGAGGGTCGGGGGGTAGGAAAGAGGGTCGGGGGGTAGGAAAGAGGGTCGGGGGGTAGGAAAGAGGGTCGGGGGGTAGGAAAGAGGGTCGGGGGGTAGGAAAGAGGGTCGGGGGGTAGGAAAGAGGGTCGGGGGGTAGGAAAGAGGGTCGGGGGGTAGGAAAGAGGGTCGGGGGGTAGGAAAGAGGGTCGGGGGGTAGGAAAGAGGGTCGGGGGGTAGGAAAGAGGGTCGGGGGGTAGGAAAGAGGGTCGGGGGGTAGAAGGGAGAGTCGGGGGGTAGAAGGGAGAGTCGGGGGGTAGAAGGGAGAGTCGAGGGGTGCACCTCAGCTATTTTTCATAAGGGAAGAAACATTTTTCAAATTGCCTGAAGATTGCAGAGTGGATCCCCTTGGCGGGAATCACAGTTTTTCCCGCTGAAAATGACACTGCCATTTTTCCGGAAAATTCCACTCCCAGGTCATTATTCTGTGATGCCCTCCCTCCTGAGATAAGACCTCTCATGATTGCCACAGGCAAGAGCACCAAGGTTACTTTGCTGGTGAATATTTGCAGATACGTGCATATATAAAAGTTTTAAAGTTTATTAGTGTCACAAGTAGACTTACATTAACACTGCAATGAAGTTACTGTGAAAATCCCCTGGTCGCCTCACTCCGGTGCCTGTTCGGGTACACTGAAGGAGAATTTAGCATGGCCAATGCACCTAACCAGCACGTCTTTGGAGTGTAGGAGGAAACCGGAGAACCAGGAGGAAACCCACGCAGATATGGGGAGAATGTGCAAACTCCGCACAGACAGTGACCCAAGCCGGGAATCGAACCCAGGCCCCTGGCGCTGTGAGGCAGCAGTGTTAACCACCGTGCCACCCATGAATTGTGGAATGTGGACGGGCATTGCTGTCGAGGTCAGAGTCTATGACACAACCTAAACAGACTTTGAGAAGGTGGTGATGAGTTGCCTCCTGGAATACAAGTCCTCCTGACTTGCGAGGCCATTTTCGAGGGCAGCTCAGAAGGTGCCACCACCATCACCAGGGCAATTCGGAGTGAGTAATAAATGCCAGGCCCAGCTACCAACACTCACATACAGTGAAAGGATAAATAACAAGAACAAGTTAACAGTCAACCACAATGCCATGGGTGTGGAGTCACATACAGACGGGGTAAGGGTGGTGAAGAGTCCCAGATTAGTGCATTAGGTGAACATTGGCACATTGGTTAGCACTGCTGCCTCACAATGCTAGGAATCTGGGTTCAATTCCTGGCTTGGGTCACTGTCTGTGTGGAGTTTGCACATTCTCCTCGTGTCTGCGTGGGTTTTCTCCGGGTGCTCCGGTTTCCTCCCACATTCCAAAGATGTGCGGGTTAGGTTGATTGGCCATGCTAAAAATCGCTCCTTAGTGTCAGGGGGATTAGCAGTGCAAGTATCTGGGGCTACTTGGATTGAACCTGGGTAGTATTGTGGTCGCTGCAGACTCGATGGGCCCAATTCTGCACTGTAAGGATTCTATGATTCTGATTTTGGGTCACTATTATCAGTGCTATCTTTTTATAGTCGAACAATTTCATAGATTAATGCAGTGCTGTCATGGGACTTGAACTCATTTCATGAGGTTATTGAGCTGGCTTTCCAAGCTGTTATTTATCCCTGCAATAGTAGCTAGCGCTCATTACAGATATGTAGGCATCTTGAGCAGTGAAAGTATTTGACAAGGTCCTGCACCATGGCGGTTGTTGTACCTACAGTTACAATGATGAAGCTCACTGCTGCCATAACACTGACAGTCCTCACCCTCAAGAAGCAGGGCAAATGTCTCTCCGACTCCGCGGAATTCCATGGTGGACAGTCAATGATTGATCGCTGCTGCGAACATTCCTCCTTTTTCACTCGGGGGCTAATTTACTGAAACACATGCTGTTTTTTTTTGTCCAGCACTTTACAAAGGCGGGATCTGGATGGATCAAGAGATGATGTGGGCAGCGGGGTGGACAAGTTTCAAACCTCAGGAATGTAGCACGCATGCGTAATAATCAGTTAGGAAGGATAATGGCACATTGGCCTTTTTTGCAAAGGGGAAGGAATGTTAGAGGAAAAAGAACCTGTTATAAATTATCTAGAGTTTGTTGCGTTTGCACCCACTGCATAGTTCTGGGCTCCTTACCCAAGGGAGGGTACAGTTGCCTCAGGACATGAACCAAAGGTTCACGAGATTTACCACTAGGATGAAAGAGTTATTCGTGAAAGAAGTTTGAGTATAATCGGAGGATGGAAATGTCAATTACTAGGGGACGTAGGGTTAAGGTAAAAGGAGGTAAATTTGAAGGAGATGTGAGAGGCAAGTTTTTTTTACCCCAGAGGGTGATAAATGCCTGGAATGCGCTGCCAGAGAGGGTGGTAGAAGCAGATACAATAGCAATATTTAAGAGGCATCTTGACAGATATGTGAATAGGCAGGGAATAGAGAGGGATACGGACCGCGTAGAGGAAAAAGATTTGTTGTTGACGTGAAGGCCAGATGACAAAGTTCAAATAATATTATGCGGCGCAATTTCAAACCCAGTTTCTGTGAGGAATCTTGGGAAATTTAGAGTTTGGCCAATTCTTGGGTACAAAGTTGGAAACACTGTATTGTCACGGGTGGCACAGTGGTTGGCATTGCTGCCTCACAGTGCCGAAGACATGGGTTCGATTCCTGGCTTGGGTCACTGTCTGTGTGGAGTTTGCACGTTCTCCCCCACGTCTGCGTGGGTTCGTTCTGGGCGCTGTGACACTAAAATTTAAAAGTTTATTTATTAGTGTCGCAACTAGGCTTACATTAACACTGCAATGGCGTTACTGTGAAAATCCCCGAGCCATCACACTCTGGCGTCTGTTCGGGGACACTGAGGGAAAATGAGCTTAAGGTCACATCTGAGAGATGGCCTGTTGAAGAATGATAATCCACACTACTCGAGGCGGATTAATCCCCACAACCTTCAGACTCAGAGAAATGGGAACTCTGGTTAGTGAGCCAAGTGGAGGCAGTTTTTAATCCTTTCCATCGAGGGCAGTAAATGCAGTTAATTATTCATGAGCAGGAGATACCCCTGATGAACCCACGTCAATCCTAACCCGTCAATAATTTCTCTGGGAATTCAGTGGTTGCAGTTTTGGCAGAGAGTTGACAATATATTGACTTTTCTTCACACTGCATTAAATGATTCATAAATAACCCCAGAAACATAATCAGGTAAATAAAAATTGCTAGACTTGCTCAACAGCCGAAACAAATGTGAAGGTTGCCAGAAAGTAAGTCCATCAATGTCTGAGAATTAGAGTCATAAAGGTTTACAGCATGGAAACAGGGCCTTCAGCCCAATTTGTCCATACTCCCCCTTTTTTTTAAACCCCTAAACTAGTCCCAATTGCCCACATTTGGCCCATATCCCTCTATACCCACCTTACCCATGTAAATGCTTTCTAAATGACAAAATTGTACCCGCCTCTAATACTACCCCTGGCAGCTTGTTCCAGACACTCACCACCCTCTGTGTGAAAACGTTGACCCTCTGGACACTTTTGTATCTCTCCCCCTCTCACCTGAGTGGAGCAGAAAGGTGACATAGTGTTTGACTAGTAATCTGGAGGGACCAGATTCTGGGGACCCAGGTCTGAATCTCACCACAGCAGCTGGTGAAATCTGAGTTCGAATAATAGAATTTACAATCATAAAACTCGATTCCAGTCACCCTGACGCTGAAGACTCATCTGGTTCACAAATGTCCGTCAGAAAAGAAATCTGCCACCCTTAAGTGACCTGCCCAAACTGTTGACCATGAAGACCCCGGCAGTGCGGTCTCCCTGAAATGTCCGAGCTAAGGCACTCAGTTCAAAGGCAATTAGGGATTGGCAACAAATGAAAAATCCACACCCCTCGAAAGGCTAAAGGGAAAAATATTCCCTTCCCCATAAACTTGAGATCATCCAAAACTGTACTGCCCCTGGCTTAACTCACACTAGACTGGTCAAAACCTCATTCTCGTCCTTGTTTTCAAACCATGTCCCCCCACCCCCGTCTCTGTAATGAAAGATAGAATCCTACCGTGCAGAAGGAGATCATTTTGGCCCATCGAGTCTGCACAGACCACACTCCCAGCCAGGCCCTCACATATTTTCCCGCCTAGTCCCCCAACACTAAAGTGCAATTTAGCATGGTCAATCCACCTAACCCAGACATCTTTGAACTGTAGACCAGATCAGGTAAGTATGGCAGATTTCCTTCCCTAAAGAGCTTCCGTGAACCAGAAGGGTCTTTGCAACAATCAATAATGGTTTTATGGTGATCACCATTTGGAGTATTGAGATCAATTTTAGGCCCCATTTCTAAGGAAGGATGTGCTGGTCTTTGGAAAGGGTCCAGAGGAGATTCACAAGAATGATCCCTGAAATGAAGAGCTTGTTGTATGAGGAACGGTTGAGGACTCTGGGTCTGTACTCATTGGAGTTTACAAGGATGAGTGGGGATCTTATTGAAACTTACAGGATACTGTGAGGCCTGGATAGAGTGGATGTGGAGAGGATGTTTCCAATAGTAGGAAAAACTAGAACCAGAGGGCACAACGTCAGGTTAAAGGGATGATCCTTTAAAACAGAGATGAGGAGGAATTTCTTCAGCCAGAGAGTGGTGAATCTGTGAAACTCTTTGCCATAGAAGGCTGTGGAGGAGAGGTCTTTGAGAGTCCTTAAGACAAAGGGGGAGATCTCATTGAGACGTATAAGATGATGAATGGGATGGATAGGATAGAGGTGGAGAGACTCTTGCCGCTCAAAAAAGACAGTAGGACTAGGAGGCACAGCCTCAAAATAAAGGGGGGGCGTTTTAGAACGGAGTTGAGGAGGAACTTCTTCACTCAAAGGGTGGTGAATCTCTGGAATTCTCTGCCCGTTGAAGTGGTGGAGGCTGCCTCGCTAAATATTTTTAAGACGCAGGTTGATGGGTTTTTGATAAGAGAGGGGATTAAGGGTTATGGGGAGAGGGCGGGAAGGTGGAACTGAGCCACGACAGATCAGCCATGATCTTATTGAATGGCGGGGCAGGCTCGAAGGGCTAGATGGCCTACTCCTGCTCCTATTTCTTATGTTCTTATGTTCTATCTTTGGACTGTAGGAGGAAGCCGGAACAGCCGGAAGAAACACACACACACACACACACACACACACACACACACACACACACACACACACACACACACACACACACACACGAGGAGAACGCGCAGACAGTGACCCGAGCCAGGAATCAAATTGGCCTCCCTGGCGCTGTGAGGCAGCAGTGCTATAGCTGCCGTGCTACCCCCATGTTAGCGTAGGTTGGTTGAGACGGCTAGTTAAGGAAACGAGATGGGTACATGGGAGAACGGGGGGTGGGGGGGGTAGGACAATCAGCTGATGGGCTGAGATGAGGTGGGTGTAAATGGAGGAGGCCGAGGTGGACCACAGCACAGCAGAGATGGGCCAAATGGCCTGCTTTTGTGTTTCATTCTCTGACGTTATAAACTCTGATGGAGGAGTGGTGTTCCGAAAGCTTGTGATTCCGAATAAACCCGCTGGACTTTAATCTGGTGTTGTGAGACTTCTTACTGTGCCCATCCCAGCCGGCATCTCCACACTGCATCCTCCTGGTAAATTCTTACAAAATTCCCCTTTTACAGGTTACTTAGCACTGCAGGGTCCAACGCAGCGCAGGAACGTTGCTGAACTGAGACAGTAGCAGGAGTGGAAGCCAGGCTTGGTGCCTCCAGGCTGCTTAGCTGCAGCTGGGAGCTGGATAATGGACCGTTCCTGTTAAACAGAGTTATTGCAATGAAGGCACACCGCGCGGAGCGGGGGGGGGTGGAAAGCGATGATGAAAGCGATGGGGCGGCACGATAGCACAGTGGTTAGCACTGCTGCTTCACAGCTCCAGGGTCCTGGGTTCGATTCCCGGCTCGGGTCACTGTCTGTGTGGAGTTTGCACATTCTCCTCGTGTCTGCGTGGGTTTCCTCCGGGTGCTCCGGTTTCCTCCCACAGTCCAAAGATGTGCAGGTTAGGTTCATCGGCTATGCTAAAATTGCCCCTTAGTGTCCTGGGTTGTGTAGGTTAGAGGGATTAGCAGGTAAATGTGTAGGGATATGGGGATAGGGTCTGGGTGGGATTGTGTTCGGTGCAGACTCGATGGGCCGAAGGGCCTGTTTCTGCACTGTAGGGTTCTATAACCTGCAGCAACTTGTGTCTACCCTTCCTGACATGAAGATACTTCAATCGTCCTGAGTCAACAACTGGGAATCTCCGTTCTGGAACGGAGCGAGTTGCTTTTGATCAAGAAGCCCTGAGACTGACTCCCCTTCACTGCGGGAAAGAGGACAAAGCTGGTTACAGAAAATTGATCCTTTCATTAAATACAGTCATGGAGGTGACATTTCCCTGCCTGTCACCACCTTTTCCCTCACAGCAAGTCAACAGGGGAAAACTGTTGAGAGTGAAATCAAATTTATAATTACTTTGCGTCCTAAATATCCCGAGAGACGCGGCTGTGTGATTGATTGATCCTGCCACGGTTTGGAATGGACTCCTGCGTGTTATGAATTTCCAAGTGCCAGACAGCTATGTCTGAGTTTTGCAAGACCCCCCCCCCTGCTGAACTGAGGTCAACCATGGGTCTACTCTCCTCCCAAAGAAGGATGGGCAATCTAGTCGCTTGCCACAGACAACCTTTCCACTTTGTGCGGAGTGCCTGCAGGGTCAACGTTCATCGCCCTCCAGCCAATTCGGAGCCTTGGCCATCAGAAAGCAAAAGGGAGAACGCTGGAAAATCTCTGGCAGCATCTGTAAGGAGAGAAAAGAGCTGGCGTTTCGAGTCCAGATCACCCTTTGTCAAAGTTTTGTCAAAGGGTCAACTGGAGTCAAAGAACAATACAGCACAGGAACAGGCCCTTCGGCCCTCCAAGCCTGCACCGATCATGTGTTCCTAACTAGACCATCCGTTTGTATCTCTCTATTCCCGGTCTGTTCACCTGGCTATCTAGATAACATAGAAACATAGAACACTACAGCACAAACAGGCCCTTCGGCCCACAAGTTGCGCTGATCATATCCCTACCTACCAGGCCTATCTATAACCCCCAATCCCATTAAATCCCACGTACTCATCCAGACGTCTCTTAAAAGACCCCAACGAGTTTGCCTCCACCACCACCGACGGCAGCCGATTCCACTCACTCACCACCCTCTGAGTGAAAATCTTAAATGATTCTCGCGTGTCCGCCTCAACCACCTCGTTTGGTAGTGCATTCCAGGCCCCCACCCACCCTCTCTGTGTAAAATACATCCCCCGTATATCTGTACATCTGACTGGAAACGTCAGCTCTTTTCTCTCCTCACAGACGCTGCCAGACCCGCTGAGATTTTTCAGCATTTTTTCTTTTGGTTTCAAATTCCAGCATCCGCAGTAATTTGCTTTTACCCTGAATCGGATGTGAGTTGTTGCTTTATCAGTGACAGTTCAGGTTCGATATCCTTCAAATCCTTATGGAAAGGGAGAGATTGTCCCCAAGGCAGGATTGATGGGGGCACTGTTTCAGCAGGTTACCTTGGCCTAGTTTTAAGCATTGATGCAGCTGGACTAATCCTGAACATTTACTAGCATCCTATCTGGTTTGGGCCTTGTCACAGACTGGGAGGAGAGTTCCAGGCCACTTTCCCACTGAAGGCTGCTCTACTATCTGATCTCCACCTCGCTTGGTACTTTACCGAACAAAGACTTCCAACAATCATTGATCCTTGCAGGAAAGGTTTTCCAATCCCCACTCCCTTTATGTAATGGATTTCATTCCCGAACCATCCAACTCACATGGTAAAATGATGTCCTCATGTTCTTTTGTCATCCTATCCTCAAGTCTGCCAGCAGAGGAATGGGCAGCACGGTGACACTGCTGCCTCACAGTGCCAGGGACCTGGGTTCAATTCCGGCCTTGGGTCACTGGCAGTGTGGAGTCTGCATGTTCTCCCCATGACTGTGTGGGTTTCCTTCGGGTGCTCCAGTCTCCTCCCACACTCCAAAGATGTGCAGTTTAGGTGGATTGGCCATGCTAAATTGCCCCTTGGTATTGGGGAATTAGCAGGGAAAATACATGGGATTATGGAGACAGGGCCTGGCTGGGATTGTTGCTGGTACAGACTTGATAGACAGAATGGCCTCATTCTACAATGTCAGGGTCCTATGATTCCTTTGAAGGCATATTACAACAAATCTCAGATATAAAATTGACAATTGATCCAGTATCATTAGTGGAACCGCGTTCATGGATTTTGCAAATCACTCAGCCAATATTTCTTCCTTGTCCCTTCGTTCTGAGCCTTTTGAAACACTCATCTCCGATTCTTCAGCTTCAAGTCTCACTCGAGGGCCTGAGCAGCTAAACTAAGGCTGTCGGGGGGGTCGGCGCCGAGGGAGCGCCGCGCTGTCCGGGGGGTCGGAGCCGAGGGAGCGCCGCGCTGTCAGGGGGTCAGAGCCGAGGGGGCGCCGCACTGTCGGGGGGGTCGGCGCCGCACTGTCGGGGGGGTCGGCACCGCACTGTCGGGGGGGTCGGCACCGCACTGTCGGGGGGGTCGGCACCGCACTGTCGGGGGGGTCGGCACCGCACTGTCGGGGGGGTCGGCACCGCACTGTCGGGGGGGGTCGGCACCGCACTGTCGGGGGGGTCGGCGCCGCACTGTCGGGGGGGTCGGCGCCGCACTGTCGGGGGGGTCGGCGCCGCACTGTCGGGGGGGTCGGCGCCGCACTGTCGGGGGGGTCGGCGCCGCACTGTCGGGGGGGTTCGGCACCGCGCTGTCAGGGGGTCAGAGCCGCGGGGGCGCCGCGCTGTCGGGGGGGTCAGAGCCGAGGGGGCGCCGCACTGTCGGGGGGGTCGGCGCCGCACTGTCGGGGGGGTCGGCGCCGCACTGTCGGGGGGGTCGGCGCCGCACTGTCGGGGGGGGTCGGCGCCGCACTGTCGGGGGGGTCGGCGCCGCACTGTCGGGGGGGTCGGCGCCGCACTGTCGGGGGGGGTCGGCGCCGCACTGTCGGGGGGGTCGGCGCCGCACTGTCGGGGGGGGTCGGCGCCGCACTGTCGGGGGGGTCGGCGCCGCACTGTCGGGGGGGTCGGCGCCGCACTGTCGGGGGGGTCGGCGCCGCACTGTCGGGGGGGTCGGCGCCGCACTGTCGGGGGGGTTCGGCACCGCGCTGTCAGGGGGTCAGAGCCGCGGGGGCGCCGCGCTGTCGGGGGGGTCAGAGCCGAGGGGGCGCCGCACTGTCGGGGGGGGTCGGCACCGCACTGTCGGGGGGGTCGGCACCGCACTGTCGGGGGGGTCGGCACCGCACTGTCGGGGGGGTAGGCACCGCACTGTCGGGGGGGTTCGGCACCGCGCTGTCAGGGGGTCAGAGCCGAGGGGGCGCCGCGCTGTCCGGGGGGTCGGAGCCGAGGGAGCGCCGCGCTGTCAGGGGGTCAGAGCCGAGGGGGCACCGCACTGTCGGGGGGGTCGGCACCGCACTGTCGGGGGGGTCGGCACCGCACTGTCGGGGTGGTCGGCACCGCACTGTCGGGGGGGTCGGCACCGCACTGTCGGGGGGGGTCGGCACCGCACTGTCGGGGGGGTCGGCACCGCACTGTCGGGGGGGTCGGCACCGCACTGTCGGGGGGGGTCGGCACCGCACTGTCGGGGGGGTCGGCACCGCACTGTCGGGGGGGTCGGCACCGCACTGTCGGGGGGGTCGGCACCGCACTGTCGGGGGGGTCGGCACCGCACTGTCGGGGGGGTCGGCACCGCACTGTCGGGGGGGTCGGCACCGCACTGTCGGGGGGGTCGGCACCGCACTGTCGGGGGGGTCGGCACCGCACTGTCGGGGGGGTCGGCACCGCACTGTCGGGGGGGTTCGGCACCGTGCTGTCAGGGGGTCAGAGCCGAGGGGGCGCCGCACTGTCCGGGGGGTCGGAGCCGAGGGAGCGCCGCGCTGTCAGGGGGTCAGAGCCGAGGGGGCGCCGCACTGTCGGGGGGGTCGGCACTGCACTGTCGGGGGGGTCGGCACCGCGCTGTCAGGGGGTCAGAGCTGAGGGGGCGCCGCACCGTCTGAGGGTCAGTGCTGAGGCAGTGCTTGTACAGTACTTGGAGACATCTCTGGCGAAGTGCTATATAAACGCGAGTGATAATATCTTTCTCGTTTCTCTCCATTGTGCTGCAGATCTGAATCATTAACTGCCAGTTTTCATTCTGGTTATTGTCCAAACCGCTGAATGCTTGCACTTTCAAATCTCCAACACCTGCAGTTCAGTCACTCTTGACATCTTTTTTCTATCAAGGAGGAAGTAAATTGGAGTGGAATCAAATGAATTTCACGAACAGTAGTTTGTGATGAAGTAAATCTGATTTGAACGTAGAATCGTAGAAAAACTACAGCACAAACAGGCCCTTCGGCCCACAAGTTGCGCTGATCATATCCCTACCTATCAGGCCTATCTATAACCCCAATCCCATTAAACCCCATATACTCATCCAGAAGTCTTTTAAAAGACCCCAGCGAGTTCTCCTCCACCACCACCGATGGCAGCCGATTCCATTCACTCACCACCCTCTGAGTGAAAAACTTACCCCTAACATCACCTCTGTACTTCCTCCCCGCACCTTAAATCTGTGTCCTCCTGATTTCCCAATGAAGGGCCTGGTCTCTATACCCTGAGACTCAATGGAAGTAAAACTCACAGATCCATTCATCTTGAGTGAGTGGAGTTTTTCTCTGCGCTTCCCCAGTAACACCTGCCGAAGATGCGCCCGGCTTCCGGAACATTCCGATACATCACAGCCATTGCCCGAGGAATCTCTCGAACTCCAGTGCCACATCGTGCTAAATTACAAACGGTTTTGTTCTACTTCCTGTGCCTTCCAAGGAGAGGATCGGGACTACTCAAGCATATTATAAGAACATAAGAACATAAGAAATAGGAGCAGGAGTAGGCCATCTGGCCCTTCGAGCCTGCCCCGCCATTCAATAAGATCATGGCTGATCTGTCGTGGCTCAGCTCCACCTTCCCGCCCTCTCCCCATAACCCTTAATCCCTTCTCTTATCAAAAACCCATCAACCCGTTTCTTAAAAATATTTAGCGAGGCAGCCTCCACCACTTCAACGGGCAGAGAATTCCAGAGATTCACCACCCTTTGAGTGAAGAAGTTCCTCCTCAACTCTGTTCTAAACCGCCTCCCCTTTACCTTGAGGCTGTGCCCCCTAGTCCTACTGTCTTTTTTGAGTGGGAAGAGTCTCTCCACCTCTATCCTATCCATCCTATTCATCATCTTATACGTCTCAATGAGATCTCCCCTCATTCTTCTAAACTCTAACGAGTACAAGCCTAGTTTATTCAGCCTCTCCTCAAAGCTCAACCCCCTCAACTCCGGTATCAGCCGAGTAAACCTCCTCTGCACTCCCTCCAGGGCCAAAATATCCTTGCGCAGGTATTATGTTAGTGCGTTGGCTTGAGAAAACACTTTCAGCTGTTCTCAAGTGAGTTGAGGCGTTTAAAATTGGAGAACGGTAATCCAAGCTTGAAGGAACACTCTGAAGCTTAGCATTGTAACTCAGTCGGAGTTCGCTCAGGGGAACATGGCATGGTTTGTGAGCAGGATTAGGTTGCTGCGCCAGCTAATTTTATTTTACTAACTTTACAGTTTACCCCTTTAATCAAGCCAATGCCACACGTTACAAAGCTTTGAGTTAAAAGATAAAGCGGTCCTCCCTCCTGGTTGCTTCCCATCTCAGTGCTCTCTTTCAATACAACGCTCCGATATATTTACACTCTGTGGGGCAAGCACGGTGGCACCGCTGCCTCACAGTGTCGGGGGCCTGGGTACAGTTCCGGCCTCAGATGACTGTGCGGAGCTTGCACATTCTCCCTGTGTCTGCATGGGTTTCTTCTGGACGCTCTGGTTTCCTCCCCCAGTCCGAAAGTTAGGTTGATTGACTATGCTAAATTACCTCTTAGTGTCAGGACGATTAATAACATAAGAACATAAGAAATAGGAGCAGGAGTAGGCCATCTGGCCCTTCGAGCCTGCCCCGCCATTCAATAAGATCATGGCTGATCTGTCGTGACTCAGCTCCACCTTCCCGTCCTGTCCCCATAACCCTTAATCCCTTCTCTTATCAAAAACCCATCAACCTGTTTCTTAAAAATATTTAGCGAGGCAGCCTCCACCACTTCAACGGGCAGAGAATTCCAGAGATTCACCACCCTTTGAGTGAAGAAGTTCCTCCTCAACTCTGTTCTAAACCGCCCCCCCTTTATCTTGAGGCTGTGCCCCCTAGTCCTACTGTCTTTTTTGAGCGGGAAGAGTCTCTCCACCTCTATCCTATCCATCCCATTCATCATCTTATACGTCTCAATGAGATCTTCTAAACTCTAACGAGTACAAGCAGGGTAATTATGTGAGGTCACAGGGATTGGGCCTGGGGGGGATTATTGCTGGTACAGACTCAATGGGCTGAATGGCCTCCTTTTGCACAGTAACATTCTACGTTCACTCATCCACATCGGATTTTGTCAGAATCCCTCGATTTTAATCGCTCCACCATTGGTGGCCAATGCCTGCAGCTGCCAAGACCATAAACCCTCGCCACCTCTGTGGCTCTTTGGTGGCACAGTCATTAGTATTGCTACCTCACAGCGCCAGGGACCTGGACTTGACTCCCGACTTGGGTCATTATCTGCGTGGAGTCTGCGTGTTCTCCCCATGTCTGCGTGGGTTTCCTTTGGTTGCTCCACTTTCCTCCCACAATCCAGCTGGATTGGCCATGATACATTTCCCTAAAACGTGTAGGTTAGGCCAATTCGCGGGATAAATGTGTGGGGATAGAACTGGGGGCGGGGCTGGGTATTATGCTGTGAGAGAATCATTGCAGACTTGATGGGCTGAATGGCTTCCTTCTGCCCTGTCAGGATTCTATGCTTCACCTCTCTTTTCCCCCTTTAAGGCGTGCTTTAAACCTTTTTGATCAGATTTCTGATCATCTGACCATATATCTCCTCATGTGACTCAGTGGGAAAGTTTGACCATGTTCTTATGAAATGCCTCGAGACATTGGGCTATTTATTATTCTTTCATGGGAGGTGGGCATTTCTGGCTGGCCCAGCATTTATTGTCTATCCCTAATTGCCCTTGAATTCCAGGACATTTCGGAAGGGTCGCTCTCTGTGCAGAGTCTGCACGTTCTCCCCGTGTCTGCGTGGGTTTCCTCCGGGTGCTCTGGTTTCTCCCACAGCCCCAAAGACGTGCTGGTGAGGTTAATTGGCGGTGATAAATTGCCCCTTAGTGTCAGGGGGATTAGCAGGGGAAATCAACTAAATGAAGGAGATTGTCAGCAACTTCAGGAAGCGTAAAGAAGAACATGCCCCTGTTATCGGACAACAAATTTTATGAAACTGGGCACAGAAAATGGAAGCAAACTCAAGCTATCCTCAGACCCCTCCACTAAAATCGCAATGTAACAGACACTGATCAGTAGGCAAGAGCATGCTTTTAGAATGCAAATGAGGGCTAGCACATAAGGGAAACTAGACAGGATGGCACCTACAGGAACTAAATCCTCACCCCATCAAAATCAGCACTTCTAAACCAGTCAAACAACCCATGGAGACACCTAAAATTAACATAGCTAAGGAAACGTTCCTGGGCCCCTCAAAACTCTGTTTTAAGATCAATGACACACCCATGGTTCAAACCCCAGAGATTCCAGACCATTGATAACCAATCAGACAAAAACAATTAACAGACACTTAAAACAATTGCTCCAACACTCGAAAACATCAAAACAGGGTGGCTGAAGTCAAATACCGTAAATAAAGGATTAGCATTTGAAACGTGAAGTTCAGGTATAATTGTAGCCCGTTGTGGGGGAGTCTTTAGAGCGCTTTCGGGACAGTCCGATTGTATGTCCTGACTGTGCTTCTCCGTCGACGTAAAGAAAATAAAGCTGTGCCGTTAATGAACTTCACCCCGAGTCCGCAGTGGTCGTTTCGCCCACTCGCGCTAACACCCCTATCTACATCAACGGGGATGAAATAGGAAGGGTCGAGAGCTTCAGGTCTTTAGGTGTCCAGATCATCAACAATCTGTCCTGGTCCCCCCATGCCAACACTATAGTTAAGAAAGCCCACCAATGCCTCTACTTTCTCAAAAGACTAAGGAAATTTAGCATGTCAGCTACGACTCTCTCACCAACTTTTACAGATGCACCATAGAAAGTATTCTTTCTGGTTGTATCACAGCTTGGGATGGGCTCCTGCTCTGTCCAAAACCACAAGGAACCACAAAAGATTGTGAATGTAGCCCAATCCATCATGCAAACCAGCCTCCCATCCATTGACTATGTCTACACTTCCCGCTGCCTTGGAAAAGCAACCAGCATAATTAAGAATCACATGTACCCCGGACATTCTCCCTTCCATCTTCTTTGGTAGGGAAAAAGATACAAAAGTCTGAGGTCACGTGCCAACTGACTCAAGAGCAGGTTCTTCTCTGCTGCTATCAGACTTTTGAAACTTTGCATTAAGTTGATCTTTCTCCACACCCTCGCTATGACTGTAACACTACATTCTGCACTCTCTTCTTTTCTTCTCTATGAATGGTTTACTTTGTATAGCTCACAAGAAACAATACTTTTCACTGTGTACTAATACATATGACAATAATAATAAATCAAGTCAAATCAAATAAAAATATTTGGGGTTACGGAGATCGGGTGTGGCTGGGATTGTGGTCGGTGCAGACTGAGGGAGAATTTAGCATCATAGAACCCCTACAAAACAGAAGGCCCCCTTCTACACTGAAGGGATTCTGTAATACTAAATTCTCCCTCGGTGTAACCCAAACAGGTGCCGGACTGTGATGGCTAGACGATTTTCACAGTAACTTCATTGTAGTGTTAATGTAAGCCTACTTGTGATGCCAATAAATAAACTTTACTTCATTTTACAACTGGGCAGTACAACCACGGGGTGTTACATGGCCCAGAATTTTGAAAATGTCCTCATCAAAGATAAACAGAAAACTATATTCCCGACTCACTCTTCCATTTCGATAAATCCTGTTAGCAATGACAGCAACTGTAAGTTACACAGCGGCTCTAACACAGGAAAACGCCTTTCGCAAGAGTGCCTTCAAACCCAATTTGACATTGAGTCTCACAAGGAAATATGAGCAGGGGTGACTAAGTACAGGGTCAAAGATTTTGGAATGCCCATTGGGGAATTCACTCTTAAGAATCAAATCTGTAATGTTCATTTTATACATTACTTGTATGTAATATTTTTCCTTCTATCTAAATTTGATGATGGTTGTTGAATTATTAGTTCAGTGGTTAACCCTCCTGCCTCACAGCACCAGGAACCTGGATTCGATTCTGGCCTCAGGTTCACTGTCTATGTGGGGTTTGCATGTTCTCACCGTGTCTGCGTGGGTTTCCTTCGGGTGCTCTGGTTTCCTCCCATGGTCCAAAAATGTGTGGGTTAGGTTGATTGGCTGTGCTAAAATTGCCCCTTAGTGCATAGGTTAGAGGGATTAGCGGGATAAATATGTGGGTTGACCATGCTGAATTTTTATGTAACTGGATTGAGTAGTAAGTTTGCGGGCAACACAAAGTTTGGTGAATTTGCGGATAGCGATGAGGACCATCAGAGGATACAGCAGGATATAGATCAGTTAGAGGCTTGGGCGGAGAGATGGCAGATGGAGTTTAATCTGGACAAATGTGAGGTAATGCACATTGGAAGGTCTAATACAGATAGGAAGTATACAGTAAATGGCAGAACCCTTAAGAGTATTGATAGGCAGAGGGATCTGGGTGTACAGATACACAGGTCACTGAAAGTGGCAACGCAGGTGGAGATGGTAGTCAGGTAGGCATACGGCATGCTTGCCTTCATCGGCCGGGGCACTGAGTTTACAAATTGGCAAGCCATGTTGCAGATGTACAGAATCTTAGTTCGGCTGCACTTGGAATATAGTGTTCAATTCTGGTCACCACCAGAAGGATGTGGAGGCTTTGGCGAGGGTACAGAAAAGATTTACCAGGATGTTGCCTGGTATGGAGGGCATTAGCTATCCGGAGAGGTTGGAGAAACTTGGTTTGTTCTCACTGGAATGACGGAGGTTGAGGGGAGACCCGATAGAAGTCTACAAGATTATGAGAGGCATGGACAGAGTGGATAGTCAGAAGCTTTCTCCCAGGGTGGAAGAGTCAATTACTCAGGGGCACAGGTTTAAGGTGCGAGGGGCAAGGTTTAAAGGAGGTGTATGAGGCAGATTTTTTTTTTTTTTTACACAGAGGGTGGTGGGTGCTGGGAACTCATTGCCGGGGGAGGGAGTGGAAGCAGATACGATAGACTTTTAAGAGCATTTTGACAGGAACATGAATAGGATGGGAATAGAGGGATATAAGAACATAAGAAATAGGAGCAGGAGAGGCCATCTGGCCCTTCGAGCCTGCCCCGCCATTCAATAAGATCATGGCTGATCTGTCGTGACTCAGCTCCACCTTCCCGTCCTCTCCCCATAACCCTTAATCCCTTCTCTTATCAAAAACCCATCAACCCGTTTCTTAAAAATATTTAGCGAGGCAGCCTCCACCACTTCAACGGGCAGAGAATTCCAGAGATTCACCACCCTTTGAGTGAAGAAGTTCCTCCTCAACTCTGTTCTAAACCGCCTCCCCTTTATCTTGAGGCTGTGCCCCCTAGTCCTACTGTCTTTTTTGAGCAGGAAGAGTCTCTCCACCTCTATCCTATCCATCCCATTCATCATCTTATACGTCTCAATGAGATCTCCCCTCATTCTTCTAAACTCTAACGAGTACAAGCCTAGTTTATTCAGCCTCTCCTCATAACTCAATCCCCTCAACTCCTGTATCAGCCTAGTAAACCTCCTCTGCACTCCCTCCAGGGCCAAAATATCCTTGCGCAGGTGCGGCGCCCAAAACTGCACACAGTACTCCAGCTGCGGCCTCACCAATGCCCTATACAGCTGCAGCAAGACCTCCCTACTTTTATATTCAATCCCCCTCGCTATGAAGGCCAGCATCCCATTCACCTTCCTGACCACCTGCTGCACCTGCAAGCTGGGTTTTTGCGACTCATGCACAAGGACCCCGAGGTCCCTCTGCACCGTCGCCTGCTGCAGTTTTTCGCCCCGTAAGTAATAGTCCTTCCTACCATTATTCCTACCAAAGTGGACCACCTCACACTTGCCAACATTAAATTCCATTTGCCATTTCCTGGCCCATTCGCCCAGCCTATCTAGATCCTTCTGCAGACTCTCCACACCCTCCGCACAATTTGCTTTTCCCCCAATCTTGGTGTCATCAGCAAATTTCGACACCCTGCACTCGGTTCCCTCCTCCAGATCATCTATATAAATGGTAAAAAGCTGAGGCCCCAGCACCGACCCCTGGGGCATCCCACTATGGTCCCTGGAAGGTGCAGGCTTGGAGGGCCAAATGACCTATTCTTTTGCTGTAATTTTCTTTGTTCTATTTTACTGGTGTCACAAATAAGCTGACATTAACACTGCAATTTAGTTACCATGAAAATCCCTTTGTTGCCACACTCTGCCGTCTGTTCGGGTAACACTGAGGGAGAATTTAGCATGGCCAATGCACCCAACCAGCACGTGTTTCAGACTGTGGGAGGAAACTGGAGCACCTGGGGGGAAACCCACGCAGACACGGGGAGAAAGTGCAGTCTGCACACAGACAGTGACCCAAGCCGAGAATTGAATCCGGGTTCCTGGTGCTTTGGTGCAGTAGTGCTAACCACTGTGCTGCCCAAATTTTCCCTTAGCGTCAGGGGATTAACAGGGTAAATAGCTGGAGTTACAGGGATAGGGTCTGAATGGGATTGTTGTTGGTGCAGGCTCGAGGGGCCAAATGGCCTCCTTCTGCACTGTAGGGATTCTATGATTCTATCCAATGAGTGAACCTGTTGTCAGCCATGTTTCAGACAGTAGCAGTCCTGCCTCAGAGATCATGCCCAAACCCAAGTCTGGATGAGTTGGGGGCCTCATCCAGACTTGCACACCCAGTGTAGAACTGAGAGAATGTTACAGATCAACATGTGGGAAGCTTTCAAGTGCAAGTTGATAGGGATTCAGGACCGGCACATTCCTGTAAGGATGAAGGATGAGAATGGCAAGTTTTGAGAACCTTGGATAATGAGGGATATTGTGAGACTAGTCATAGGAAACATCTATCAAAGCTAGGAGGCTGGGAACACACGAAGCAAGTGTGGAATACAAGGAAAGTAGAAAGAAACTTAAGCAAGGAATACAGAGGGCTAGAAGGGATCACGAAAAATCATTAGCCAGCAGGATTAAGGAAAATCTCAAGGTTTTTTTATACATATATAAAGAGCAAGCGGATAGCCAAGGAGAGAGTTGGCTCACTCAAGGACAAGGCAGGGAATCTATGCGTGAAGCCAGGGGAAATGGGTGAGGTATTAACTGACTATTTTGCATCAGTATTCACCTAAGAGAAGAACTTGGAGGATGATGAGTCTGGGAAAGGATGTGTAGATAGATTTACCGGGATGTTGCCTGCTATGGAGAACACTAGCTATGAGGTGAGGTTGGAGAACCTTGGTTTGTTCTCACTGGAATGACGGAGGTTGAGGGGTCGACCCGATAGAAGTCTACAAGATCATGAGGGGCGTGGACAGAATGGATAGTCAGAAGCTTTTTCCCAGGGTGGAAGAGTCAATGACTACGGGGGATAGGTTTAAGGTGCGGGGGCTAAGTTATAAAGGAGATGTTCGAGGCAGACTTTTTACACAGATTGTGGTGGGTGCCTGGAACTCGTTGCCGGGGAGGTAGTGGAAGTGGATACAGTAGTGACTTTTAAGGGGCGTCTTGACAAATAGAACATAGAACATTACAGCGCAGAACAGGCCCTTCGGCCCACGATGTTGCGCCAACCAGTTACAAAACAATGACCCACTAGCCTAAACCAATCCCTTTTCATCCATAAACCTATCCACAGATCTCTTAAACGCCCCCAAACTAGGTGCATTTACAACTGCAGCTGGCAGGGCATTCCAGTCCCTCACCACCCTCTGGGTAAAGAACCTACCCCTGACATCTGTCCTATAACTACCCCCCCTTAATTTAAAATCGTGCCCTCTCGTGCTAGCTTTCTCCATCCTAGGAAAAAGGCTATCACTATCTACCCTGTCTAAACCTCTAATCATCTTATATGTTTCAATAAGGTCCCCTCTTAGCCGCCTTCTTTCCAGCGAAAACAACCCCAAATCTCTCAGTCTCTCCTCATAGGATCTCCCCTCCATACCAGGCAACGTCCTGGTAAACCTCCTCTGCACCCTCTCCAAAGCCTCTACATCCTTCCTGTAATGTGGGGACCAGAACTGCACACAAAACTCCAAGTGTGGCCGCACCAGACTTGTGTACAGTTGCATCATGAAGTGTGGCCGCACCAGAGTTGTGGGGTGGGGATAGGGGGAGGATAGGGGGGGTACGGTCCCCGGGAGAGTAGGAGGTTTTAGTTCAGACGGACAGCATGTTTGGTGTAGGCTTAGAGGGCCAAAGGGCCTGTTCCTGTGCTGTAATTTTCTTTGTTCTATATTGTACAAACCAGAGACACAGCATCCTTCTTAGCAGAATGCAAAATATCCCAAGTTACCACTTGATTGAGGGTGTTTATCCCTAGTTTTCCCTAGAGTCCTAGCCAATAGTTATCCCTCAACCAACACCAAAAGCAAATTTCAGCAGTTCAAGAAAGCAGTGAGCGTGAAGCCATTGTCAAATGTTGGAAAAACCCGACTGGTTCACTAGTATCCTTTCGGGAAGGAAATCTGCCGTCCTTACCCGGTCTGGCCTACATGTGACTCCAGGGGCACAGCAATGTGGTTGACTCTCAACTGCCCTCCTAGGGTAACTGGGGGTGGGCAATAAATGCTGGCCCAGCCAGCAACGCCAATGAACGAATAAACAAAAAAGTTCACTGTATTCTTCTTCAGTGGCCGAGATGAAGAGAAATCTCTTCACCCAGACGGTGGTGAACCTGTGGAACTCCCAACACAGAAAGCTGTGGAAGCCAAGTCACTGAAGAAGGAAATAGATAGATTTCTAGACTCTGAGCATGTCAAAGATATGGGGAGAGAGTGGCAGCATGGCATTAGGATAGGGGGCAGTCATGATCATATGGAAAGGTGGGCAGGCTCAAATGGCCTCTCCTTGCTCCTGTTTTAACATAGAACCCTACAGTGCAGAAACAGGCCCTTCGGCCCATCGAGTCTGCACCGAACACAATCCCACCCAGACCCTATCCCCATATCCCTACACATTTAACTGCTAATCCCTCTAACCTACACATCCCAGGACACTAAGGGGCAATTTTAGCATAGCCAATGAACCTAACCCGCACATCTTTGGACCGTGGGAGGAAACCGGAGCACCCGGAGAAAACCCATGCAGACACGAGGAGAATGTGCAAACTCCACACAGGCAGTGACCCGAGCCGGGAATCGAACCCAGGACCCTGGAGCTGTGAAGCAGCAGCGCTAACTACTGTGCTACCGTGCCGCCCATAATGTTTCTATGTTTCTATGGAATGGGCAGTAAAGGGTGGCCTTGCCAACCATGCCCACATCCTGCGAACAAAAAAGTAAAACAAAAACAGACCTTCTAGCCATCACCTTATTGCTTTTGTTTTGGAGTAAGCTGCAAATTCGGATACCTCTGAAATGAATAAATCATCCCGTCTACACTTCCCGCTGCCTCGGCAAAGCAGCCAGCGTAATTAAGGACCCCACACGCCCCAGACGTTCTCTCTTCCGCCTTCTTCTGTTGGGGGAAAGGTACAAAAGTCTGAGGTCACGTACCAACCGACACAAGAACAGCTTCTTCCCTGCTGCCGTCAGACTTTTGAATGGCCCTACCTCGCATTAAGTTCTCTGTACCCTACTCTACGTTCTGCACTCTCTCATTTCCTTCTCTGAACATAAGAACATAAGAAATAGGAGCAGGAGTAGGCCATCTGGCCCTTCGAGCCTGCCCTGCCATTCAATAAGGTCATGGCTGATCTGTCGTGGCTCAGTTCCACATTCCCACCCTTAATCCCCTTGCCAATCAAAAACCTATCTACCCACGTCTTAAAAATATTTAGCGAGGCAGCCTCCACCACTTCAACGGGCAGAGAATTCCAGAGATTCACCACCCTTTGAGTGAAGAAGTTCCTCCTCAACTCCGTTCTAAACCGCCCCCCCCCCCTTTATCTTGAGGCTGTGCCCCCTAGTCCTGCTGTCCCTTCTAAGTGGGAAAAGCCTCTCCACCTCATACGTTCACCTCTGTGAACGGTGTGCGCAGGAAACAATACTTTTCACAGTATGTTAATACATGTGACAATAATAAATCAAATCAAAATTTCAAAAGGCTCTGGGACATGCTGATATCATCATTTTAGCCCTGACTGCGTTTTATTTTACCACTTGGACCGCCAATGATTTGTTAACTGTGGCCAAGCTTTGCATTTGTTAACTGTGGCCAAGCTTTGCATTTGTTAAGGACCCCCGTCACAATTCCCATCTCAAGCCTCAAGTTCACACTTTTATGAACCCTAAAATATCCTTGTTAAGACTGTATTTTTAGTGTGACGTTGAACTGACTCAAGCTGATACATCAGGCAATAGATCTCGATATGCCTGCTCTCAGAACTGTCTGGAAGGGAATCCAATGATCTAATATTTCCAAGAAGCATGAATTAATCATAATTGTTGTCTTGTGGTGAGTAAAACACACAGATCTCAAAAGGGAGCACTCTGTCCCTCTGTCTGATTGCATTAGAGAGAGTTTATCAGGTGACATCAAATGTGCACTTATACTATCAATGCCCAACCCACGTGGTATCCTGCTGGACCAGAGGGTCGACTATCTATCTTACTGGAACTGGAGGGCACAGAGAGGCCATTTGGCCCATCGTACCTGTGCTTGCTCTTTGAAGAAGCTATCCAGTTATGTCCCACTTCCCCCAGCTCTTTCCCCCATCACCCTTCATTTCTGTTTTCCTTTTCCGGTCTTTCCATCTTTGAAAAGTCTCAGCAACCACCCTCCCTACCCCCCTGCTCCCCTCCCCCCCACCCTACCGTCACCCCTCTCCCCCACCCCTTTCAGGTAGCACGTTCCTGATCACACCAATTGGAGCGGCGAGGTGGCACAGTGATTAGAACTGCTGCCTCACAGCGCCAGGGACCCGGGTTCGATTCCCGGTTTGGGTCACTGCCCGTGCAGGAAGGGTGTTGGGGGAAACAGGGCTCACAGTCTGAGGATAAAGGGTAAGCATTTTAGGACAGAGGCGAGGAGAAATTTCTTCACCCAGAAAGTGGCGAGTGTGTGGGATTCGCTATCACAGAAAGTAGTTGAGGCCAACGGGCACAGTGGTTAGCACTGCTGCCTCACTGCGCCAGGGGCCCAGGTTCGATTCCTGGCTCGGGTCACTGTCTGTGCAGAATCTGCACATTCTCCCCATGTCTGCATGGGTTTGGTCCACAAGGCATGCTGGTCAGGTGCATTGGCCAACCATGCTAAATTCTCCCTCAGTGTACCCGAACAGATGCTGGAGTGTGCCAACTAGGGGATTTTCACAGTAACTTCATTGCAGTGTTAATGTAAGCCTACTTGTGGCACTGATTAAAAAGAAACAATTCACTGCACCAAACTATGGCCAAATTTCTTGCCTGCTTCATTTGCCAATTACCCAGAGTCCGTGTGCTCACTGACCCTCCTCCCCTCCCCCCCCCGGAATACTTAACAGTTTCACCTTCTCCATTCAATCAGAGAAACACTACACTACAGAGAAAGAGGCCATTCAGCCCATTGAGTCTGCATTGACTACAATCCCACCTAGGCCCTACCCCCATATCTCTACATATTATACCCATTAATCCCTCTAACCTACACATCCCAGAACACTAAGGGGCAATTTTAGCACAGCCAATCAACCTAAACCCACACATCTTTGGACTGTGGGAGGAAACCCACGCAGACACGAGGAGAATGTGCAAACTCCGCACAGACAGCGACCCGAGCCGGGAATCGAACCCAGGACCCTGGAGCTGTGAAGCAGCAGTGGCTAACCCACTGTGCCAACACAGGCACAGTAAGCAGTTGGATTAAGTCTCCTGAGAGGTGAACTAAAAGGTGGCTTCGACCATCTGCGACAGAGAATGCTGCTGATGAGGTGTGTCTGCGATCAGGAGGCCTGTGAAGGTGTGGATGTTAATTGTGCAGTGACGGGTTAGGAGTCACTGCAGGGGCAGAACGGCCCAGCTTCACAGCTGAGGTGCCAATTTTATTCCAGCAGCGACTTCTCCTGGCAAAAAGTCATTGACCTGGCTGGTTGACTCCAGCTGTGCCTGCCCCAAGGCCGGGAATTTCCACCCCTGGTCAACTTTAAACTGTCCGCTGAAATTTCTGTCCTGCTCGCTACGATTCCTACAGCGGGCAGGAAAGAATTGACCCCTTGATTCTGTCTAACCTCCCGCTGCCTCGGAAAAGCAGCCAGCATAATTACCCTTCACCTGAACATTCTCTCTTCCACCTTCTTCCGTCAGGAAAAAGGTACAAAAGTCTGAGGTCACGTACCAACTGACTCAAGAACAGCTTCTTCCCTGCTGCTGTCGGACTTTTGAATGGACCCACCTCACGTTAAGTTGATCTTTCCCTGCATTCTAGCTATGGCTGTAACACTACATTCTGCACTCTCTCTTTTTCTCTTCTCTATGAACTGTATGCTTTGTCTGTATAGTGCACAAGAAACAATACTTTTTATTATATACTAGTAAGTGTGACAATAATAAATCAAATCAAAAAGGAAGCCATGTGGCCTATCAGATCTGCACCAAGTTTTTGACAGAGGATCTTACCAAGACCCACTCCCCGTAACCCCATGTATTTAACCTGCTGATCCCCTCAACCTGCACATTTTGAGACATGAAGGGGCATATTAGCATAGGCAATCCACTTAACCTCTACATCTTTGGAGTGTGGTTGGAAATGCGGAGCACCTGGAGGAAACCCATGCAGAGATGGGGAGAATGTGCAAGCCCCACATAGAGAGTGACCCAAGGCCGGAAGTAATCCAGGGTCCCCGGCGCTGTGAGGCAGCACTGCGAACCAAAGTTTCTCCCTGATGCCCGTTACTCCCAGCATTTTCCGATCTTTATTTCCCACTCTGTCATCATCTCGAGTTGTCAGCGCATCCTTCCTCTCCGTTCTCTCTCATGAGACCTCATTCTCTCCCTGTGGGTCATGAGTTCCGTATTCTCACCAGTCTCTGTGTAAAGCAGTATCTCCTGAATCCCCTAAAAGGATTTATTAATGACTGGTTTATATTTATGAACTCCAGCTTTGGAGACGATGGGGAATGTCTTCTCCATTTCTACTCTATCAAACCCATTCATAACTTTCAAAATTCCAGGTTTCGCTTTACATTCCTCGGGAGAAGGGAATAGGGCCAGTCCCTGCTGATAGACTGAATAATACACCATTCAAGCACTTTGATACAGTCTGGTGTTGAAGCAATTTGCCCGTGATCGCATCCCATGAGGACATGTACACTGAAGATGCAATTACTGAACTTTCATGTACCGATGCTTCTTTTAACCTGAGGGCTTGCTGATTATTAAAGGACCACAATTAACACGGGATCAAAAATATTCAAATTACTGCCTAACAAAGGAAAAGAAAGCCATGCTCGAAACTGTGTGCTGCTGCACAATATTCCTTCTCCATATTAACATTAATTTAAGGAAACCATCTCGCTGGACAAATTTAATGAAACGAGTGTAACTAAATTAAAAAAATTTCTATCAGTTTTGTAATTCACTTTGTAATCCACTTGTTAACCCAAAGGAGTGCCCATTTCTGTTAGTATTTGACTTACTGAATAAGGGTTACTGGAAGGGATTTTCAGTGTAACTTCATTGCTGTGTTAACAATAGCCTTACTTGTAGCTAATAAATAAAATTTTTAACTTACATAGGCAGGCGGTGATGCAGTGGTATTGTCACTGGGCTTGTAGTCCAGGTTAGTGATAGTGAAGTTTGAATTTAATGAAAATCTGGAATTTAATGTTTATTAATTAGTGTCATATTAGGCTTATATTAACACTTGCAATGAAGTTACTGTGAACATCCCTTAGCTGCCGCACTCCGTGTCTGTTCAGATACACCGAGGGAGAATTTAGCACTCACCTGATGAAGGAGCAGCGCTCCGAAAGCTTGTGATTCTAAATAAACCTGTTGGACTTTAATCTGGTGTTGTGCGACTTCTTACTGTGCCCACCCCAAACCAATGCTGACATCTCTACATCATGGCCTCTCTATCTAGGTCATAAAATCCCCACAGTGCAGAGGTTATTCAGCCCGCAGAATCTGTACTGACGCACTGTCAGAGCATCTTACCCATTATCTCCCTTAACCTACACACCTTGGGACACTAAAAGGCAATTTAACCTGGCCAATCAACCTAATTTGTACATCTTTGGACCTGAGGAGAAAACCATCTCTTTGACCAAGTTTTGATCCCCTGACTGAATATCTCCTCATGTGGCACAATGATTTTCTTTGTTTTTTTTTAAATTCAATTGTGAGACATGTTCTGGCTGGGCCAGCATTTATTACCCATCCCTAGTTGCCCTTGGAGGGCAGTTGAAAGTCAACCACATTGCTGTGACTCTGGAGTCACATGTAGGCCAGACTGGGTAGGGACGGCAGATTTCCTTCCCTAAAGGACGTTAGTGAACCAGATGGGTTTTTCCGACGATCGACAATGGTTTCATGGCCTCTGATCTTCGTGTAAACGCTCTCCAAGGTGGCCTTCACAACACGCGACAACACAGAATCACTGAGCAGAAACTGAAAGCCAACTTCCGCACACATGAGGATGGCCTCAATCTTGGGTTCATGTCACACTATCTGTAACCACCACGACTTGCCTGGGCTTGCAAAATCTCACTAACTGTCCTGTCTGGAGACAATACACATCTCTTTAACCTCTCTCCACTCACATTGTCTGTGCTTGTAAAGACTTGATTACCTGTAAAGACTCGCATTCCAACCATTATCTTGTAGTTGAGTTTGTGTCGATATATGCCCTGTTTGTGAAACAAATCCTGCACTCACCTGATGAAGGAGCAGGGCTCCGAAAGCTCGTGCTACCAAATAAACCTGTTGGACTTTAACCTGGTGTTGAGAGACTTCTTACGGTTTCATGGCCATCAGTCGATTCTTAATTCCAGATTTTAAAAAAATTGAATTCAAATTCCACCATGTGCCATGGTAGGATTTAAGCCCAGATCCCCAGAACATTCGCTGAGTTTCTGGATTAATAGACTGGCAGTAATTCCACTAGGCCATCACCCCCTTTGATAATGAGCCTGTGGATGGTCTATCCTGCTCAGTGCAATGTGTATGTGTATAGGTGGTTATCGTTGTTGCAGACAGCACTATGCAATGTGTCACTGTGGTACAGTGATTAGCAAGCAGAGTGATTTCACACCAATTAAAATGCGGAATGAAGGTTCAGCTGCTTCCTGGTAAACATGACACACACAGCTGCTAATTTTGGTCCCACGGGTTAAAGGGATGGAAACAAACATTCCCCTGGGAATTCACCTGCAGCAGAATTCATCCGAGCACAGTTATTAATGGTAGAAGTTTGAGCGAGGAGAAGACAGATACTGTTATTGTTACTATGGTGTGTCAGTGCACTTAGAATGTAATTGACCCCACAGTGCAAGCCAACGAGTATGAGATGGAGCAGGGAGCTCATTTGTTGAGATACGGGAGTGTCACAGGCTGGGCCAGCATTTATTGCCCATCTTTTAGTTGCCTGAGAGCAGTTGAGAGTCAACCCCATTGCTGTGGCTCTGGAATCAGGTGTAGGCCAGACCAGGTAAGGACGGCAGATTTCCTTCCCTAAAAGCACAGTTTATTTATTAGTCACAAGTAATGCTTACATTAACACTGCAATGAAGTTACTGTGAAATTCCCCTAGTTGCCACACTCCGGTGCCTGTTTGGGTCAATGCACCTAACCAGCATATCTTTCAGAATGTGGGAGGAAACCCACACAGACATGGGGAGAATGTGCAAACTCCATACCTGAGCATCGAACCTGGGTCTCTGGCACTGAAGCAGCAGTGCTAACCACTGTGCTATCCTACATTAGTGAATCAGATGGGTTTTTCTGACAATTGACAATAGTTATCAGTAGATTCTGAATTCCAGGCTTTTCACATGGAGTTCAAATTTCACCATCTGCTGTAGCGGGATTCGAACCCGGGTCCCCGGGCATTAGCTAAGTTTTTGGATTGATAGTCTAGCGAAAATACCAATTGACCATCGCCTCCCCTGGTAAGCAATAGATGAGATATTCCGGCCTCCCGGCTATGTGTTTCCCGCCAGTGGGAGGTGGGGCATTGTTTGCCAGCAGCGGGGTTCCCTGGTCATGCTGCTATCAATGGAAATTCCCAATGATGTCACCTCCTCGCTGACAGTGAACCCACGGGCCAGGGGTGCGCTGCTGTTGGAACCAGAGAATCCCGTCGGTGTGAATGGCTGGAGAATTCCGGCCAGAATATCTAAGAGCAAATAAAGTCTGTTTATTCAGCAAACGGAGTCTATTGTTACAATCTCAGCTGATCTTACTCCCAGGCAGTCAGATCGCAGAATGGAACCCTGCCTCAACAGATTGTAACTCATATTCATTTTTTTGCTGGAGACGTGGATGAACAGAGTCACAGGGTGACCAATTAACTTTCAACAAAAGAGTAAAAAACATTTATTAAACATGAAAAATTGGCTATAATACAATTATCCTTTATCCTACCTGCATCTTCACAGATGCACTTGAACTTTTAAGGATGACACAAGCTGCAAAACATACCTTACACTGTAATGTTCACAGTACACAGTCCATGTAAACCAACAGGCCAACTGTGGTCAGACACACCACTATGTTGCAGACATCACCCAATATAACTTCTGACCTGAAAGAACCCCACCCCCCACCCCCCACCCCCCCCCCCCCCCCCAATATAACTTCTGTGGATTTCTCCTCAAATCTCTCTAGATGCTTGTCACACTGTGAGCCAACTGGTCTCACTGGGATTCTGACTCCCACACGAGTGTTTCCAAACTCTACTCTCAACAAAAAGGAAAGCACGTCTTAGAATCTTATCCCAAACAACACTTTCTCTCTGATGCCTTCACCAAGGATCCACTTCCAGAATTTCAATCTTTCCTTTCAGTATTCCTCTTCCTTGGATTGTAACTTGCACTTAAGCTCCCACACAATGCCTCAGGTACCCAGCAGTAGACAGAATACTACTGCTTCACAGGCTATATTAAGATGTCACCAAACTTTTGATTTACTTTGACGTCTGGTCTTTCACCTGGCTAACATTAAATCTGGTTCATGCAGCTGTCTCTTTAACTCAGATCACTTCCTTTGCTTTTGACTTTAACTCTACCCAAAAGGATCCTGTTCAGCTTCTTATTCCAAAAGAGAAAACACTGGAAAATCTCAACAGGTCGGGCAGCATCTGTAAGGAGAGAAAAGAGCTGGCGTTTTGAGTCCAGGTGAATTTTGTCAAAGTTAGATTCTATGAATAAGATCAGTCAGTGCATGATTATAAAGGAAACTACCCAACTATCTCTATCTTAGTCATAAACAATGCTGCCACTATACACAATGCCCGTGTTAATATAGTGGGAAGAGTAATGTCTCAACTGTGTGATGTCTATCTGCATTAATGACATTAACTGCAATTTCCATAGCTTTCTATCACTAATACAATGAAAATTTTCTCATTTACAATGGAAGGTGGGGGGTTCAGTGGCACTGCTACCTCATTAGTGCCAGGGACCTGGGTTCGATTCAGGCTTTGGGTGATAGATTGTTTAGTGTCTGCATGTTCTCCCTGTGTCTGCATGGGTTTCCTCCAGGTGCTCTGGTTTCCTACCACAGTCCAAAGATGTGTAGGTTAGGTGGATTGACCATGCTAAATTGTGTCCCAAAATATGCAGATTAGACAGATTAGCCATGGTAAATGTGTGTAATACAGAAAGAAATCCCACAACACCAGTTTAAAGTCCAAACAGGTTTATTTGTAGCAAAAGCCACAAGCTTTCATTACAGGAAGAGGATAAGATTCTCTGTCAGGGAGTTGGTGCAGACTTGATGGATTGAATGGCCTCCGTCTGCGCAGTAGAGAATCTACATGGAGGTATAAAGTTTATTTATTAGTGTCACAAATCAGCTTACATTAACACTGCAACGAAGTTACTGTGAAAAATCCCCGAGTCGCCACACTCCAGTTCGGGTACACCGAGGGAGAATTTAGCACGGCCAATGCACCTAACCAGCACGTCTTTCAGACCGCGGGAGAAAACAGGAGCACCCGGAGGAAACCCACGCAGACATGGGGAGAACGTACAGACTCCACACGGACAGCGACCCAAGCCGGGAATCGAACCCAGATCCCCGGCACCATGAGGTAGCTGTGCTATGCCACTGTGACACCAGTGTTGTGAACAAACCTTCCCCCCCCCCAACATAGGGAGCACTCTAAAGGAAATAGACTGGCATTTTGAAGTGGTTTCATGTCTCAGGCAGGCAAGCTATTTACAGGTGAATAAATCAGAAAAAACAATATGTCTGAATAAATGTAAACATGTCAGAAAATAAGGTACAACAGATGTGAATGAAATTTCTGGTGCAGCTGAACGGGGGGGTGGGGGGGGGGGTGGGAAATGCATTAAAAGTAGTGAAATATTCATCAGCTACTCAAACACAAATCACTCCTGACTGTGACATAAGAAGAGTAAATAAGTCCATCACGTCTTATTTATCTGGGACATATTATGATGGATGAAGGGACCATTTTATTGCGTACACTCCCGGGTTGAAATGATTTGTCAGTTATCTTTGGGTGAGTAAATATTGGCTAACTGATTCCGGGTACGACACAAAATCTGATTCATAAAATCAACTTCAATCCAATTTCTCTGAGTTAACACAATCTGGATGTTTGAGTGATAAGCTGGACATGGAGGAGGATGATGGAGGCGGGGGGGGGGGGGGGAGGGGGGGGGAAACGTGGGGGGGGCGGGAGGGTGATACACTCTCTCAATCCCAGCTGTCACCGTGAAGCGAAGCAGAGAGAAAAAAAAAATCGCATGAAACTACAGGAGTGGATAAATTGGGTTGAGTTTTAGCCCAAGGCCTTTGCCGAGCCATCCATCCCGATTGTAGCTGTGGGCAGGAAATGGGGGCGGGTATGGGGGCCAGTGGGCACAGACTGGGCAGGGGCCTTTCCCGTAGGCAGGACTCGTGTCAAAGCCGGAAGAACAGAATGAAGCAATTATATTTCCCCTTCACAAGTGCACGTGACATTCTGCTCTCATTGCTAACACCTCGAACCAGTAAGACAAAGACAGCTGCCCACCACCAGGAGGCTCCCCTCCTGAGTTACGAACAGAGGTCGCATAGGCTTGGGTTGTTTCTGTTGAGGCAGAGGAGACTGAAGATCTGATCAAAATGTACAAGAGACACGGACAGAGTGGATAAGGAGCAGCTTAGTTGAAGGAGAACCTTAGTTGAAGGTTCGCTAGCGATGAGGGGTTCGTCGTATGAACGAGAGACTGAACGGTTTAGGCCTATACCCAAACCAGCCTCCCATCCACTGACTCTGTCCACACTTCCCACTGCCTCGGCAAAGCAGCCAGCATAATCGAGGACCCCATACACCCCAGGAAAAAGATACAAAAGTCTGGGGGTCATGTACTAACCAACTCAAGAACAGCTTGATCAGAGGATTGGATAGGGTGGACAGTGAAAGTCTTTTTCCTCGGATGGTGACGGCTAACACGAGGGGACATAGCTTTAAATTAAGGGGTGGTAATTATAGGACGGATGTCAGAGGTAGGTTCTTTACTCAGAGGGTAGTAAGGGTGTGGAATGCCCTCCCTCTTTGGGAGGCAAGAGAGGCGATTGCGAAGCCTCTGGCTCTGATCTTCAGGTCGTCGTTGGTCTCTGGTATAGTACCGGAAGATTGGAGGACAGCAAATGTTGTCCCATTGTTTAAGAAGGGGAGAAGAGACTTCCCTGGGAATTATAGACCGGTGAGTCTTACTTCTGTGGTGGGTAAGGTTTTGGAAAGGATTATTAGAGACAGGATTTATAGTTATTTGGAGAGTAATGAATTGATTAGAGACAGTCAGCATGGTTTTGTAGCGGGTAGGTCATGCCTTACTAACCTTATCGAGTTCTTTGAGAAAGTGACCAAAGAGGTGGATAGGGGTAAGGCAGTTGATGTGGTGTATATGGATTTTAGCAAGGCGTTTGATAAGGTTCACCATGGTAGGCTTCTGCAGAAAATGCAGATGTATGGGATTGGGGGTGATCTAGGTAATTGGATCAGGAATTGGCTAGCAGATAGGAGACAGAGGGTGGTGGTTGATGGTAAATATTCGTCATGGAGTTCGGTTACGAGTGGTGTGCCTCAGGGATCTGTTTTGGGGCCACTGCTGTTTGTAATTTTTATTAATGATCTGGATGAGGGTATAGTTGGGTGGATTAGTAAGTTTGCTGATGACACCAAAGTCGGAGGTGTGGTAGATTGTGAGGAAGGGTGTCATAGTTTGCAGGATGACTTAGAAAGGTTGCAGAGCTGGGCTGCGAGGTGGCGGATGGAGTTTAATGTGGAGAAGTGTGAGGTAATTTCATTTCGGTAGGAATAACAGATGTGTTGAGTATAGGGCTAACGGGAGGACTTTGAATAGTGTGGAGGAGCAGAGGGATTGAGGTGTATGTGTACATCGATCCCTGAAAGTTGGGAATCAAGTAGATAAGGTTGTTAAGAAGGCATACGGTGTCTTGGCGTTTATTGGTAGGGGGATTGAATTTAGGAGTCGCAGCGTCATGATGCAACTGTACACAACTCTGGTGCGGTCGCACTTGGAGTACTGTGTGCAGTTCTGGTCCCCACATTATAGGAAGGATGTGGAGGCTTTGGAGAGGGTGCAGAGGAGGTTTACCAGGATGTTGCCTGGTATGGAGGGGAGATCCTATGAGGAGAGACTGAGAAATTTGGGGTTGTTTTCGCTGGAAAGAAGGCGGCTAAGAGGGGACCTCATTGAAACATATAAGATGATTAGAGGTTTAGACAGGGTAGATAGTGATAGCCTTTTTCCTCGGATGGAGAAAGCTAGCACAAGGGGGCATGACTTTAAATTAAGGGGGGGTAGTTATAGGACGGATGTCAGGGGTAGGTTCTTTACCCAGAGGGTGGTGAGGGACTGGAATGCCCTGCCAGCTGCAGTTGTAAATGCGCCTAGTTTGGGAGCGTTTAAGAGATCTGTGGATAGGTTTATGGACGAAAAGGGATTGGTTTAGGCTAGTGGGTTATTGTTTTGTAACTGGTCGGCGCAACATCGTGGGCCGAAGGGCCTGTTCTACGCTGTAATGTTCTATGTTCTATGTTCTATGCCTGCAGCAGTTGTGGACTCGCCAACTTTAAGGGTGTTCAAATGGTCAGTGGATAGGCATATGGGTAACATTGGAACAGTTTAGGTTAGAGGCTCATTAGATTGGTTCCACTGGTCGGCACAACATCGAGGGCCGAAGGGCCTGTACTGCCCTGTAATGTTCTATGTTTTAGCTTCTTCCCTGCTGTTGTCAGACTTTTGAATGGACCTACCTCGCTTTAAGTTGATCTTTCTCTGCACCCCAGCTATGACTATAACACTACACTCTGCAGTCCCTCCTTTCCTTCTCTATGAACGGTATGCTTTGTCTGTATAGCGTGCAAGAAACAATACTTTTCACTGTATACTGATACATATGACAATAACTAATCAAACACTCAAAAACACTCTCTGGAATTTAGAAGAATGAAGGGAGATCAAATTGAGGGATACAAATGATAAAAGGTCTGGATACAGTAGATATGGAGCGGATGCTTCCTCTTATGGAGCATTCTAGGACGAGAGGTCATCGTCTTAGAATAAGGGGTGGCAAATTTAAAACAGAGTGAGGAGAAACTACTTCTCCCAAAGGGTTGTGAATCTGTGGAATTCACTGCCCTAAAGTGTGGTGGATGTTGGGACAGTGAGTAAATTTAAGGAGGAGTTAGACAGATTTTTAATTGGTCATGGGTTGAAGGGTTATGGGGAGAAGGCAGGAAAATGGGGGTGAGGAGCACATTAGCCATGATTAAATGGCAGCACGGATTCGATGGGCCGAAAGGCCTAATTCTGCTCCTATAGCTTATGGACTTATGAAGGGTCAGTCACGAGAGGTTCCAGGTGAGGGGCAGGAAATTTAGGGGGTGATGTGAGGAAAATATATTTTACCCAGAGGGTGGTGAGGGTCTGGAATGCGCTGTCTGGGAGGGTGGTGGAGGTGGGATGCCTTATGTCCTTTAAAAAGTACCTGGATAATCACTTGTCACGTCGTAACATCCAGAGCTATGGGCCAAGGGCTGGTAAATGGGATAAGGGGGGAGTTCAGGTGTTTCTAATGTGTCAATGTAGACCCAATGGACAGAAAGGTCTCTTCTGCATTGTATTATTCTAGGTAGAAGAAGAACTCATAATACATAATTTAAAAAGCGAATTGGATAAATGTTTTAAACAGTTAGTGCAGTTGGGCAGCATAGTGGCACTGTGGTTAGCACTGCTGCCTCCCAGTGCCAGGGACCTGGGTTCAATTCCAGCCTTGGGTAACTGTCTGTGTGGAGTTTGTATGTTCTCCTCATGACTGCGTGGGTTTCCTCAGGGTGCTCTGCTTTCTTCCCACATTCCAGAGATGTAGGGTAAAGTAAAAATTTATTTATTAGGTCACAAGTAAGGCTTACAGTAACACTGAAAGTCCCCTAGTCTGGCGCCTGTTCGGCTCAATGCACCTACCCAACACATCTTTCGGACTGTGGGAGGAAACTGGAGCACTCGGGGGAAACCCATGCAGAAATGGGGAGAACGTGCAGACTCCACACAGACAGCGACCCCAAGCCAGGAACGGAACCTGGGTCCCTGGCACTGGGAGGCAGCAATGCTAACAACTGTGCCACCTAAATGCTGCCCACTTAGATAAATTAGCCATTCTGAATTGCCCCTTAATGTCTAAAGATGAGTAGGTTAGGAGAATTCATAGCATAAATACTATGTAGTCGTCCATTTCGGCAGAACCAACGGGATGAACGAGTACACTATTAAGGGCAGGAGTCTTAGTAGCGTTGAAGAGCAGAAGGATCTCGGGGTCCGGGTCCACAGGACTCTTAAATCGGCCTCGCAGGTGGAGGAGGTGGTCAAGAAGGCGTATGGTGTACTGGCCTTCATTAATCGAGGGATTGAGTTTAGGAGTCGGGAGGTAATGCTGCAACTTTACAGGATCCTTGTCAGGCCTCATTTGGAGTACTGTGCGCAGTTCTGGTCGCCTCACTATAGGAAAGACGTAGAATGTTAGGGGTAAGTTTTTCACTCAGAGGGTGGTGAGTGAATGGAATCGGCTGCCGTCATCGGTGGTGGAGGCGAACTCGCTGGGGTCTTTTAAAAGACTTCTGGATGAGTATATGGGGTTTAATGGGATTGGGGGTTATAGATAGGTCTATAGATTGGTGGGGTTGACGTGATCGGCGCAACTCAAGGGCCAAAGGGCCTGTTTGTGCTGTAATGTTCTATGTTCTATGTTAAGAACATAAGAACATAAGAAATAGGAGCAGGAGTAGGCCATCTGGCCCTTCGAGCCTGCCCCGCCATTCAATAAGATCATGGCTGATCTGTCGTGACTCAGCTCCACCTTCCCGCCCTCTCCCCATAACCCTTAATCCCTTCTCTTATCAAAAACCCATCAACCCGTTTCTTAAAAATATTTAGCGAGGCAGCCTCCACCACTTCAACGGGCAGAGAATTCCAGAGATTCACCACCCTTTGAGTGAAGAAGTTCCTCCTCAACTCTGTTCTAAACCGCCCCCCCTTTATCTTGAGGCTGTGCCCCCTAGTCCTACTGTCTTTTTTGAGCGGGAACAGTCTCTCCACCTCTATCCTATCCATCCCATTCATCATCTTATACGTCTCAATGAGATCTCCCCTCATTCTTCTAAACTCTGAGTACAAGCCTAGTTTATTCAGCCTCTCCTCATAGCTCAATCCCCTCAACTCCGGTATCAGCCGAGTAAACCTCCTCTGCACTCCCTCCAGGGCCAAAACATCCTTGCGCAGGTGCGGCGCCCAAAACTGCACACAGTACTCCAGCTGCGGCCTCACCAATGCCCTATACAGCTGCAGCAAGACCTCCCTACTTTTATATTCAATCCCCTTCGCTATGAAGGCCAGCATCCCATTCGCCTTCCTGACCACCTGCTGCACCTGCAAGCTGGGTTTTTGCGACTCATGCACAAGGACCCCGAGGTCCCTCTGCACCGTCGCCTGCTGCAGTTTTTCGCCCCGTAAGTAATAGTCCTTCCTACCATTCCTCCTACCAAAGTGGACCACCTCACACTTGCCAACATTAAATTCCATTTGCCATTTCCTGGCCCATTCGCCCAGCCTATCTAGATCCTTCTGCAGACTCTCCACACCCTCCGCACAATTTGCCTTTCCCCCAATCTTGGTGTCATCAGCAAATTTCGACACCCTGCACTCGGTTCCCTCCTCCAGATCATCTATATAAATGGTAAATAGCTGAGGCCCCAGCACCGACCCCTGGGGCACCCCACTAGTCACCAACCGCCAATCCGAATAGCATCCATTGACCCCCACTCTCTGCCTCCTATTTGACAACCAATCCTCTATCCACGCTAACACCCTACCCCCAACTCCATGTCCCCTGACCTTCTGCAATAACCTCTTGTGAGGTACCTTGTCAAACGCCTTCTGAAAATCCAGAAAGACCACATCCACCGGCTCTCCTCCATCCACTGCCCTAGACACATCCTCATAGAACTCCAGTAAATTTGTCAGACACGACTTCCCTTTAATGAAACCGTGTTGCGTCCGCCCTATCAAGCAATTCCCCTCAAGATGCCTCGCTATTTCCTCCTTAATGACGGTTTCTAACATTTTACCTACCACAGACGTTAAACTAACCGGCCTATAATTCCCCGCCTTTTGCCTGCCACCCTTCTTAAACAACGGCGTAACATTAGCCGTTTTCCAATCTTCCGGCACTTCCCCGGAATCCAGCGACGTCTGGAAAATAACCACCAAGGCATCCACTATCACCTCCGCCATTTCTTTCAGAACCCTCGGATGCATTCCATCCGGTCCTGGGGACTTGTCCACAATCAGCCCCTCCAGTCTGTCGAGCACCACCTCTCTAGTAACAGTAATGTCATTAAGACCCTCCATTCCTACCACCTTTCCATCGCTAACACCCGGCAAATTATTCACGTCCTCCTCCGTGAAGACAGAAACAAAGAAGTTATTCAAGACCTTAGCCATATCCCTATCCCCTACCACTAGCTCCCCTTTCTCATCCTCTAAAGGACCAACGTTTATCCTAGCCAGCCTCTTCCTTTTTATATATTTATAAAAACTCTTGCTATCCTTTTTTATATTAAGTGCTAGCCCAGCCTCATAGCTTCTCCTACCCTCCTTTATCAATTTCTTTGTCAATCTTTGTTGACATTTAAACCTTTCCCAATCCTCTTCTCGCCCACTGCTCTTAGCTACTCTAAACTCCTCCGCTTTTAATTTAACACTTTCCTTCACCTCCTTCGTTATCCACGGCTTATTACCTCTCCTCCTACTGTCCTTTTTAACCATCGGAATAAATTTCTGCTGAGCACCAAGAAAGATCTCCTTAAAGATCCTCCACTGCTCCTCAGCAGACCTACCTTCCAACGCGTTCCCCCAGTCCACATTCGCCAATTCTTCTCTCATCCTACCATACTCCCCTCTATTCAAACAAAGGACGCGTGTCTGGGAACCCACTTTCTCCTCCTCCATCTGCACCAGAAACTCCACCATACAATGATCACTCTCTCCAAGAGGATCCTTCACCGCAAGGTCCCTAATTCTACCCGCCTCATTACATAGCACCAGATCCAAGATAGCTCGCTCCCTCGTCGGCTCCAACACACACTGTTCAAGGAAATTATCCCGGCAGCATTCTAAGAACTCCTCCTCGAGCCCACCTCGTCCAACATGGGTCGACCAATCAATATGCAGATTGAAATCTCCCATAACTACTGCCGTCCCATTCCTGCACGCTGCACTTATTTGCGCGTTAACAGCCCGCCCCACCTCCAGATCATTATTCGGGGGCCTATAGACGACACCCACTAGCGTCTTCCTCCCTTTTCTGTTCCTAATCTCCACCCACAACGATTCCACTTTCTGCTCCTTGGCTCCGATATCATCCCTTGCTACCACCTTGATACTATCCTTAATCAGCAGAGCTACTCCACCCCCTCTTTCCTCCTGCCTATCCTTCCTGAACACTTGATAACCTTGTACATTCATCTCCCAGTCCCTGTCACCTTAAATACATGGCGTTACAGGAACAGGGCCTGGGGAAGGTGCTCTATTGTAGAATTGGTGCAGACTCGATGGGCCGAATGGCCTGCTTCTGCACTGTTGGGATTCCATGGGCAGAATTTTATCAGCACGTTCGCCCGATCTCGCCCAAGGCCAATGGAGAATGCAGTTCTCCGAGCCTCGCCCGCCCTGGGAATCGGGGTGGACGTCCCAGCAAAATTCCAGCCTGTGATCAGTGTGCAGTATAACTCCCATCGATGGGAGATTGATCATAAACCGGTACCCGTGTCTCAAATTGCAGGGGGGCAAAACAGATGTGTTGGATAACGGCGGATGTGTTGATGGATAGAACCTTCTAATGGAATCTTTCCCAAGTGATATCCTCATTATTGCAACACTTCATCACAATGTTACCTTCAACACATCGCTCATTCTGGGAAGTGCACTGGCTGTAATTCTCACTGGTGGGACACTGTTCTTCCTGTCCCATGGCAACTGGGCTTCCACATTAATGCAGGCCGCACAGTGTTCCTGCTCCGTACACTAATCTACTGCCTTATTCTGGTGACGGTAAATCACACCGAGAACAGCAGAAATTACAGCAGTGATCATGCAGCAAGCTACCTGTATGAAAAAGCAAACTGGGGCTGAGATTTAATACATTTAGGTCATAGAGGTTTACAGCATGGAAACAGGCCCTTTGGCCCATCTTCTTCATGCAGCTCTCTTTTTTAAACCACTAAGCTAGTCCAAATTGGCCCATATCCCTCTGTACCTATCTTCCCCATATAATTGTTCCCGCCTCTACTACTACCTCTGGCAGCTCGTTCCAGACACTCACCACCTTCTGTGTGAAAAAAATTGCCCCTCTGGACACTCCCGTCTCACCTTAAACCTTTGCCCTCTAATTTTAGGCTCCTCTATCTTTGGGAGAAGATACTGACTATCCAGCTGATCTGTGCCCCTCATCATTTTATAGACCTCGATAAGATCACCCCTCAGCCTCCTACACTTCAGGGAGAAAAGTCCCAGTCTATCCAGCCTCTTCTTATTACTCAATCTATCAAGACCCGATCGCATCCTCGTAAATCTTTCCTACACATTGTGAGTGTTTACGTCAGGAGAAATACATTGAGCACAGATCCTGTAATCAGCCTGGGAACGCTTTAACAAGAACACATTCCGGGCTTCAATCCATTCCTGCTCTGGTTTGAGTTTGTTGGTTCGTCAGACCATTTGTGTTAGCGCACAAGGGAAACTTCCAACTCTTGGCCTCTTGGAAAGATCGAATCAACACAGAGAAGGGCATTTTCAAAGACGACTGCTCGTACTACCCTCGCCTGCACTTAGAGACATTCTTGCATGATATTGATCCTCAAAAAGATGCTGCCATTGCGATGAGTGGAAGGAGAATGTAAGAAATTGGAGCAATTTGGCCCTTCAAGCCTCCTGCGCTGCTTAATAAGATCATAGAAATACAGAAACTAGAAGCAGGAGGAGGCCATTCGGCCCTTCAAGCCTGCTCCACCATTCATTTTGATCATGGCTGATCATCAAATTCGATATCCTGATTCCTCCCCACCTTCCTCCTACATCCCTTGACCCCTTTAGCCCCAAGAACAATATCTAATTTCTTTGTGAAATGACACAACGTTTTGGCCTCAACTACTTTCTGTGGGAGTGAATTCCACACATTCACCACCCTCTGGGTGAAGGAATTTCGCCTCACCTCAGTTCTAAAACGTTTACCCCTTATCCTCAAACTATGAGCCCTAGTTCTGGACTCCCCCCACCATCGGGAACAATCTATCGAATCTACCCTGTCTAACCCTGTTAGAATTTTATAAGTTTCTATGAGATCCTCTCTCACTCTTCTAAACTCCAGTGAATACAATCCTAACCGATTTAGTCTCTCCTCATCTGACAGACCTGCCATCCCAGGAATCAGCCTGGTAAACCTCCAGTGAACCCCCTCACGGTTGATTTTCCACCTTCATATTTCATCTTCCCCCATTAACTCTCTGTCCCTTACTCTCCAAAAATCTATACACCTCTGCTGTGAATATCATAGAATCTCTCCTGCGCAGAAAGAGGCCATTCAGCCCATTCAGCCTGCACCAACAACAATCCCACCCAGGCCCTCTCCCCATAACCCCACCCCATTTACCCTGC
Source organism: Prionace glauca (assembly GCA_037974335.1). Taxonomy (NCBI): domain Eukaryota; kingdom Metazoa; phylum Chordata; class Chondrichthyes; order Carcharhiniformes; family Carcharhinidae; genus Prionace; species Prionace glauca. The sequence goes on from CM075726.1 coordinate 12,977,685, forward strand.
TAATCTCCCTGACACGAACAGGAAATTTAGCATGGTAAACTAACCTAACCCACACATCTTTGGGCTGCGGGAGGAAACCAGACCACCAGGAGGAAACCCACGCAGACACGGGGACCATGTGCAAACTCCACACAGACAGTGACTCAAGGCCCGGTGCAGAGGGATCTTGGGGTCCTTGTGCATGAGTCGCAAAAACCCAGCTTGCAGGTGCAGCAGGTGGTCAGGAAGGCGAATGGGATGCTGGCCTTCATAGCGAGGGGGATTGAATATAAAAGTAGGGAGGTCTTGCTGCAGCTGTATAGGGCATTGGTGAGGTCGCAGCTGGAGTACTGTGTGCAGTTTTGGGCGCCGCACCTGCGCAAGGATGTTTTGGCCCTGGAGGGAGTGCAGAGGAGGTTTACTAGGCTGATACCAGAGGGGGTTGAGCTATAAGGAGAGGCTGAATAAACTAGGCTTGTACTCATTAAGAATTTAGAAGAATGAGGGGAGATCTCATTGAGACGTATAAGATGATGAATGGGATGGATAGGATAGAGGTGGAGAGACTCTTCCCGCTCAAAAAAGACAGTAGGACTAGGGGGTACAGCCTCAAGATAAAGGGGAGGGCGGTTTAGAACAGAATTGAGGAGGAACTTCTTCACTCAAAGGGTGGTGAATCTCTGGAATTCTCTGCCCGTTGAAGTGGTGGAGGCTGCCTCGTTAAATATTTTTAAGAAGCGGGTTGATGGGTTTTTGATAAGAGAGGGGATTAAGGGTTATGGGGAGAGGGCGGGAATGTGGAACTGAGCCACGACAGATCAGCCATGATCTTATTGAATGGCGGGGCAGGCTCGAAGGGCCAGATGGCCTACTCCTGCTCCTATTTCTTATGTTCTTATGTTCTTATGAACCCAGAATGTGACCCTGTGAGGCAGCAGTGTTAATCACCATGCCACCCATTATATATACACTCAGTTACTGAGGATTGTGCAGAGTTAGAGGGTGAAGCCTGGGACACTGGCACTCGATTAATTGCTCTGACAGAGTCAGTGCAGACAAGTCGAACAGCATCCTTCTGCACTGTAACAGTTCTGAGGTTATGGGCAACACATGTGAAGGAATGGCAATATATTTCCAAGTCAGGATGGTGAGTAGTCTAGAGGAGGACTTGCAGTTTTTATGTATCAGATACCCTTGCCCTTCAAGATGGTAGAGATTATGGGTTGGGAAGATGTTCTCGAAGGAGCCTTGGCGAATCGTATCGTATTAATGGTACACACCGGAGCCAGGGTGTGTCAGTGGAGGAGGAGGTGAATGTTTAAGGTGGAGGATGGTGTGTGGCTGGTGTTAAGCTTCTTGACTGTTACAGCTGCGCCCATCTAGACAAGTGGAGAGATTCCCTTCCACTCCTGACTTGTGCCTTGCAGATAAGGAGCAGGCTTTGGGGAGTTGAGTTACTCTCCACATAATTCCCAGCCTCTGACATGTTCTTGAAGCCACAGTATTTATATGGAAGTTTCCGATCAATGATAACCCCCGGATGTTGATAGTGGTGGATTCAGCCATGGTAACGCCATTGAATGCCAAGGAACGATGATTAGATCCTCTCTTGTTGGAGATGGTCATTTGTTTTTTGATTTGATTTGATTTATTATTGTCACATGTATTGATTTACAGTGAAAAGTATTGTTTCTTGTGCGCTATACAGACAAAGCATACCATTCATAGAGAAAGAAAGGGGAGAGTGCAGAATGTATTGTTACAGTCATAGCCAGGGCGTAGAGAAAGATCAACTTAATGCAAACTTAATTCAAAAGTCTGACGGCAGCAGGGAAGAAGCTGTTCTTGAGTCAGTTGGTACGTGACCTCAGACTTTTGTATCTGGCATTTGTCTGGCTCTTGTGTTGCAGAGTATTATATGGTCTAATAACCTTCTGCATTGAAGAATGCTGATGATAATGCTAAATTTATGTTCAGTATTAACTGAATAACAGAAATTGTTCCCACAGTTGAATGACATTGAGGCGAATCCCAAGGGAACCCACCTCCATGTTTGCATTCAGAGGAGCTTAGTCATGGCTGAGCTGGCCCCATTCCCACAAGAACGCATCTCTGCTTACCCCAATGTGCCTACAAACACGGCTCTATGTCAAACACAACATATTCAAACGCTAAAGGGGGACAGAGCACAGCAGTAAACGTGTGATCGGTTCTTGACTCAATTCGTTTGCACCTTACAATGACCTGACCCTGTGAGAGGCTGAATGTTCTCACTGAATTTGCTGCTTTGTGTGTTGTTTGTGTCCAAGCCAGTTAGTGAAGCTGAAACTGAGACACAGGAGCTTGTCTTTATAGGCAGAGGTTATTGATTATATTCAGTCTTAGAATCATAGAAAAACTACAGCACAAACAGGCCCTTTGGCCCACAAGTTGCGCCAATCTTATCTGGACCTACTAGGCTTACCTATAACCCTCAACCCTATTAATTCCCATGTACTCATCCAGAAGTCTCTTAAAAGACCCTATCGAATTTGCCTCCACCACCACCGACGGCAGCCGATTCCATTCACTCACCACCCTCTGAGTGAAAAACTTACCCCTGACATCTCCTCTGTACCTGCTCCCCAACATCTTAAACCTGTGTCCTCTCATAGCAGCCATTCCAGCCCTGGGGAAAAGCCTCTGAGAATCCACCTGATCAATACTCCTCAACATCTTATACACCTCTACCAGGTCCCCTCTCATCCTTCGTCTAAGGAGAAAAGATCGAGCTCCCTCAACCTATCTTCATAAGGCATGCCTCCCAATCCGGGTAACATCCTTGTAAATCTCCTCTGCACCCTTTCAATGGCTTCCACATCCTTCCTGTAATGAGGCGACCAGAACTGAGCACAGTACTCCAAGTGGGGTCTGACCAGGGCCCTATACAGCTGCAGCATCTCGTCCACAAAACCCAGTGCCCCAGATATCCTTTAATTTTATGCTCTGCTAATAAAACCGTGAATCAATAAGATAACAAATAAATGGTTGGGGCTAGCTCCTCAAAGCATGGTGGCACAGTGGTTAGCACTGCTGCCTTACAGCGCCAGGGACCTGGGTTCAATTCCAGGCTTGGGTCACTGTCTGTGCAGAGTTTACACATTCTCCTCTTGTCTGCGTGGGTTTCCTCCCACAAGACTTGCTGGTTAGGTGCTTTGCTCGTACTAAATTCTCTCAGTGTACCTGAACAGGTGCTGGAGTGTGGCGACTAGGGGATTTTCACACTAACTTCACTGCAGTGTTAACGTAAGCCGACTTGAGACTAATACATAAACTTAAAGGGGCACTGTACCAAAATTAAAATTTACCTAAGGGAACATTTCTAATCAAAGTAAAATATCAGTCCTAGGCACCCCTTATTGATACATGTCCTTGACCTAGAATCATGGAATCCTGACCATATAGAGGGAAGCCATTCAGGCGATTCAGTCTGTACTGATCATAATCCCACCCAGGCCCTATTTCCGTACATTCACACATTTACCCTGCTAATCCCCCTGGCACTAGGGTCAATTTAGGATGGCCAATCAACCTAACCCATACATCTTTGGAATGTGGGAGGAAACCGGAGCACCCGGAGGAAATGCACGCAGACACAGGGGGAAAATGAAAATTCTGGATAAACAGTAGCCTAAACCAGAAATCGAACCCGGGTCCCTGGCGCTGTGAGGCAGCAGTGCTAACTACTGTGCCACACCACCTAAGCATCCTAACAATTTAATTAACATCCAATTAACAGTCAGCACGTTTATGGTGTTTTTCTGTTACGGTGTGAAATCCCAGAACATCATTACAGCCTCTGCAGCATTTGGCTGGTCAAACAGACAGACATTGATTTTATTTGATTTATTATTGACACAGTGGAAAGTATTGTTTCTTGCTTGCTGTACAGACAAAGCATGCCTTTCATAGTGTACGGACAGGAGAAGGAAAGGAGAGAGTGCAAAATATAATGTTACACTTACAGGCAGGATGTAGAGAAAGATGAACTTAATGCAAGGTAGGTCCATTCAAAAGTCTGACAGCAGCAGGGAAGAAGCTGTTCTTGAGTCGGTTGGTACGTGACCTCAGATTTTTGTATCTTTTCCCCAACAGAACAAGGTGGAAGAGAGAATGTCCGGGGTGTGTGGGGTCCTTAATTATGCTGGCTGATTTTCCGAGGCAGTGGGAAATGTAGACAGAGTCAATGGATGGGAGGCTGGTTTGTGTGATGGATTGGGCTACGTTCATGACCCTTTGTAGTTCCTTGCGGTCTTGGGCAGAGCAGGAGCCCAGACCAAACTGTGATACAAGCAGAAAGAATGCTTTCTATGGTGTATCTGCGACTCACCAAAAGTTGGTGAGTCGCAGCGGACAATGCCAAATTTCTTTAATCTCCTAAGAAAGTAGAGGCATTGGTGGGCTTTCTTAACTAGGGTAGTAAGGGCGTGGAATGCCCTGCCTGCAGCAGTTGTGGACTGGCCAACTTTCAGGGCGTTCAAATGGTCAGTGGATAGGCATATGGATAATATTGGAATAGTTTAGGTTAGAGGGTCATTAGATTGGTTCCAATCTAATATTGGTCAGCACAACATTGAGGGCCGAAGGGCCTGTACTGCACTGTAATGTTCTATGTTCTAAAGTGTCGGGAAGGGGGGGGAGACCAGGGCAGGTTGTTGGTGATCTGAACACCCAGAAGCTGGGAACTAGGTTCCATCCCCTCCCTCATTGGGAGGAACACCAATAACACTGGAAGTGGATACGTAATTGAAAATCTTCATTCCCCAGCTTCACTTACACTAATTCTGCCACAGTCCAATTGTGGAGAAGGATTTGATTATTGTAGCTCTGCACATCTCTCTAATTGGTCTACATATTTCATTCTTCATCCCATTTCTATTGTTCAGTCGTCAATAATATATTGTCATTAGACTAAAAGGTCCCTTCATGCATTTTAACACTCGTTAAAAAAATGAAGCTTTCTCACTGACTCTACTTTTCATTTTGAATTACAATTAGTGTAACGGAATCATTGAATTGTGCCACCATCTAATCTCCCTTTTGTCTATTATAGACCATAGGATCTCTCAGTGCAGATGAAGGCCATTCGACCCATCAAGTCTGCACTGACCACAATCCCACCTAGGCCCTATCCCTGTAACCCCATGGATTTACCCTGCTAATTCTCCTGATGCCAAGGGGCAATTTAGCATGGTCAATCCACCTAACCCGCACATCTTTGAACTGAGAGGGGAAACCGGAGCACCCGGAGGAAACCCACGCAGACATGGGGAGAATGTGAAAACTAGATGGAGAAAAAAAATCATTGTTGTCGTCATTCTATCAACAATAATGGAAATATTGGCTTTAACCGGCTACTCTAGCTGAGAGCTAAGCATGCTGGGATTTTTTTGGTCAGGTTATAATTAAAAACAGGGCAGGTGGTAAAGTTTATTTATTAGTCGCAAGTAAGGCTTACGCAAGTAAGGGGGCACAGCTTCAAGAACACAGTTTTAGAACGGAGTTGAGGAGGAACTTCTTCACTCAAAGGGTGGTGAATCTCTGGAATTCTCTGCCCGTTGAAGTGATGGAGGCTGCCTCGCTAAATATTTTTAAGAAGCGGGTTGATGGGTTTTTGATAAGAGAGGGGATTAAGGGTTATGGGGAGAGGGCTGGAATGTGGAACTGAGCCACGACAGATCAGCCATGATCTTATTGAATGGCGGGGCAGGCTCGAAGGGCCGGATGGCCTACTCCTGCTCCTATTTCTTATGTTCTTATGTTCTTACATTAACACTGCAATGAAGTTATTGTGAAATTCCCCTGGTTGCCACACTCCAATGCCTGTTCGGGTCAGTGCACCCTAACCAGCATGTCTTTCAGACTGCAGGAGGAAACTGGAGCACCCGGAGGAAACCCACGCAGACACGGGGTGAATGTGCAAACTCCACACAGGCACTGACCCAAGCTGAGAATTGAACCCTTGTCCCTGGCGCTGTGAGACAGCAGTGCTAACCACTGTGCCGCCCGCACTGTGTTGGGGATCTGGTCTGGGAACTGTGATTGGAGGCTTTCAGTGTTGACCAAATATGGGAGGCTGTTTCCTTTCAAGTAGACACAATGAGGGCAATTTGACCACTTTGTCCCCACCCGTCGATGGGCGGAGCGAGCTGGTAAAATCGCGAGAGAGCTGAGAAATCACCTGTCATGATCTGACCAGCATGGGATATCCATTGCCTTCAGCCTCCCATCCCTTTCCAGTGAGGGGCTGAACAAAATATTGAAATGTATTTAAAACACAATTGACGATCCCGGGTTACAATCGATCGGGCTCACTGGCATTCATGGCCTCGCCAAAGAGAGGTTCTCTCCATGAATGGGGTTCAGTTTGATTTCCTCGCTGGTAGAACTGGAGGCGCCCCTGGGATGTTGAGGGCAAGGGGGTGTCTCTCGGTGAATGCCAGCCTGGCAGTGCCAGCCAGGTACCTTGGCACTGCCCACTGGGAATTGCCAGGGGGCAGGCCCCACAGCAATGGGGCCCACTGAGGTGGGGCCTGAAGGGGGCGCAGTCTATGGAGTGGGGCCTGACAGGGGGGGGGGGGGGGGGGGGGCGGTCTATGGGGACAGGGCATGAAAGTGGAGGGCCTGAAGGTTGAGGGATAGGGAGAGGAGCTCTGCTACCACTGTGCATACGATCGATGGGGGGGGGGGGGGGTGGAATGAGGGAGGAACGATCGGCTTGGGTGGGGGGTTGTGATATTTTCAGACAGGGGGCACTCACACACGGCCTCAGGCCCCCTGAGGAGGTTGGGGGGGGGGGGGGAGGAGGGGGACTGCTGGATTGAGGCTGGCTGCAGCATCTCTCTCTCAAACTTGTCAGCCCTCTGCTGGTTTCCATTGTGCACGTTCAGCCACAATCGGTCTGTACACGCGCAATGGCTCCCACTGCTGCTGCAGCAGCCTTCCTGGTGAGTTAAACCCCGCTCCCGCCCTCTGGTGGCCAGAAATGGTCTAATCCATTTTTTTCCTACTCTGAGTGAATAAGATATGCAATTCGGACTCACCCGAAAAAAACTCTTCCATTTTCACACGAGCTAATTTTCGCTAGATTTCACACCTTTCCCTCATAAAATCACCCCTGATGGCACAGAATTTTATTGTCTTTATGTGAGGGCATGCCATTTGAACTAAGCATAATGGCGTCATTTACAAGCAATTTCATTCGATGTTCGGGCCTTGTGGTCGGTTTCCGGTTACACAATTGGCTGGATGACAGAGAATCTTCTGGAAGGAAGCGAAAGGATTTGCCAACAGAAGACATGTGCAGTCCTTTGTCTGTTCTGCAGAGATTAACCATTGTTAAGAAGTGTGCGCTGAAGCAATTTCTTCAGCGAGGAGATTACGAAGATAGATTCTGCACTGGGGATATTTCTGGCCTGGTTTTTCCCTGAAGCTCAGTAGTATCTATTTTCAGTTAAATAATTAAGATGAGTGTTTAGTTTCAAGTCCAGTGAAAGGGAGTTGCAACTGTTTCAGTTTTGAGTTGGTCCCTAAAGTGTTAAATAAAGAGATGTTGAATGAATTAAGGAGCAGAGTCCTGTTCATCTCTGTCTCATTAAACTGGAATGCACGGACGGTGTTCAATTCAATAGACAAGTAATACTATTTTGTTTCTCCTGGGTATGATGGAAACATGTAATGCCTTAGGATGTTTTACTAGATCACTGAGTCATAGCATTTTTACAGCATGGAAATAGGCCCTTCAGCCCAACTTGTCCATGCTGCCCTATTTTTTAAGCCACTAAGCTAGTCCCAATTTCCCTCTACACCCGTGTAATTGTCTAAATGCTTTTTAAAAGATAAAAATTGTATTACTACCTCTGACAGCTTGTTCCAGACACTTACCACTCTCTGTGTGAAAAATATTGCCCCTCTGGATTCTTTTGTAAGCTAAGTTTATTTATTATCACGAGTAAGGTTCACATTAACATTGCAATGAAGTTACTGTGAAATTCCCCTAATCGCCACACACTGGCGCCCATTCGGGTTAGTGCACCTAACCGGCATGTCTTTCAGATTGTGGGAGGAAACCCACGCAGAGCCAGGGAGAACGTGCAGACAGGGACCCAAGACAGCGAGAATCGAACCCGGGTCCCCGGCGCTGTGAAGCAGCAGTGTTAACCCGTGTGCTACTCTGTCACCTTCCCCTCTCTCGCTTAAGCCTATGTCCTCTAGTCTTAGGCTCCCCTACCTTTGGGGAAAGATGTTGACTGTCTGGTGCTACATAAATGCAGACAGCTGCCAGTGGGGCTTTTTGAATGAACTGGCTTTCGCGCTCACATAATAGCAAGGTGATTTGGGACCAATTCAATCCATTGGTCGCATAACCTGAAGATATAAAGGATGCTACGTGAATGCAATTGGGTTACATGTGTGTTCAGGGGGCCCTGTGATGCGGTTTTTTAATTCAATTGTGGGACATGGGCATTGCTGGCTGGCCAGCATTTATTATCCATCCCTACTTACCTCAGAGTATTTAAGAGACAACCACATTGCTGTGGAGTCACATGTAGGCCAGACCAGGTAAGGGCGGCAGATTTCCTTCCCTAAAGGACATTAACGAGCAGATAGGTTTTTCCAACAATCGGCAATGATTTCACGGTCATCAGTAGATTTTCAATTTCAGATCGTTTTAATGTTAGCTGAGTTTCTGTATCATTAATCAAGCGATAACGAGGCCATCACCTCCCCTTGCTGTCAGTGATTCAGGAACGCACAACCTTTACAAATACAAGACAACATTCCCCTTTCTTTGAAAAGACACATAGCAAACAAATTAACCTTTTCAATCTTAACTTTTCCTTCGAAAGAAGATGAAAAGATTTACTGGGACGCTACCGGGACTTGACAGTTATAAAGAGAGGCTGGATAGACTGGGACTTTTTTCTCTGGAGCGTAGGCGGCTTACGGGCGATCTTACAGAGGTCTATAAAATAATGAGGGCACGTGGATAGGCAACATCTTTTCCCAAAGGTAGGGCAGTCTAAAACTAGAAGGCGTTGGTTTAAGCTGAGAGGAGAGAGAGAGTTACAAAAGAATCCAGAGGGACAATTTTTTCATACAGAGGGTGATGAGTGTCTGGAACAAGCTGCCAGGGGTAGTAATAGAGGCAGGGACAATTTTGTCTTCTAAAAAACAATTTAAAAAGTTACATGGGTATAGAGGGATATGGGCAAACGCAGGCAATTGGGATGAGCTTAGTGATAAAAACTGGGTGGCATGGACAAGTTGGGCTAAAGGTCCTGGTTCCATGCTGTAAGCCTCTATGACATGGTGGCGCAATGGTTAGCACTGCTACCTCACAGCGCCACAGACCCAGGTTCGATTCCCAGTTTGGGTCCCTGTGGAGTTCGCACATTCTCCGCATGGCCTTCCTCTGGGTGCTCTGGTTTCCTCCCACAGACGTGCAAGTTAGGTAGACTGGCCATGGCTAAATTGCCCCTTAGTGTCAGGGGGACTAACTTAGAGTAAATGCATGAGGTTATGGAGTTAGGGCCTGGGTGGGATTGGGGTTGATGCAGACTAGGTGGGCTCTGTATTATTCTACGACTCTGTATCTAGGTGGTGTCTCTGCCTCTGAGTCTGGGACTTCCGAGTTTCATTTCTTAACCCTCAGATGTGTTGTCTGCTTAGTTTCAAGCCTCAATTTAATATCTCTGCTTAACAACCAAGGAAGGTACATTTATCATGCAGCTAAACAGGAAATCCTTTCCACACGCGCCAATGGCCGGTGGGGAGAGGAGAGTTTCTTGCCCAGCCATGGGATGAATAGAAGGTTGCAGGTTGTTCCATCACCATCCATCACTCCAGGCCACAACACACATGCAAAAGTGCATGTTGCCACAGCAACCCAGATTCCCCAAGTGCACTGTATCACATTGCCATCTCTTAGACATTTACACAAATACAGCACAATCTTGCAGTTTTCTGTTTGAACATAAGAACTCGGGGCAGGAGTAGGCCATCTGGCCCCCCGAGCCTAGTCCACCATTCAATAAGATCATGGCTGATCTTTTTGTGGACTCAGCTCCACTGACCCGCCCACTCACCATAACCCTTAATTCCTTTACTGTTCAAAAATTTATTTATCCTTGCCTTAAAAACATTCAATGAGGGAACCTCAACTGCTTCACTGGGCAGGGAATTCCACAGATTCACAACCCTTTGGGTGAAGAAGTTCCTCCTCAACTCAGTCCTAAATCTGCTTCCTCTTATTTTGAGGCTATGCCCCCTAGTTCTAGTTTCACCCACCAGTGGAAACAACTTCCCTGCTTCTATCTTATCTATTCCCTTCATAATCTTATATGTTTCTATAAGATCTCCCCTCATTCTCATGAATATAGTCCCAGTCTACTCAATCTCTCCTCATATTCCAACCCTCTCAACTCTGGAATCAACCTCGTGAATCTCCTCTGCACCCCCTCCAGTGCCAGTATATCCTTTCTCAAGTAAGGAGACCAAAACTGTACACAGTACTCCAGGTGTGGCCTCACCAGCACCTGATACAGCTGCAATATAACCTCACTGTTTATAAACTCCATCCCTCTAGCAATGAAGGACAAAATTCCATTTGCCGCCTTAATTACCTGCTGCATCTGCAAACCAACTCCTTGCGATTACTGCACAAGGACACCCAGATCCCTCTGCACAGCAGCTTGCTGCAATCTTTTACCATTTAAATAATAGACCATTTTGCTGTTATTCCTATCAAAATGGATGACCTCACATTTACCAACATTGTACTCCATCTGCCAGACCCTCGCCCACTCACTTAGATTATCCATTTCTCTTTGCAGACTTTCAAGCACACACTTTGCTCTTCCACCCACCCATTTTGACACACTACACTTGGTCCTCAACTCCAAATCATCTCTGTAAATCGCAAACTCCAAATCATCTCTGTAAATCGCAAACTCCAAATCATCTCTGTAAATCGCAAACTCCAAATCATCTCTGTAAATCGCAAACTCCAAATCATCTCTGTAAATCGCAAACTCCAAATCATCTCTGTAAATCGCAAACTCCAAATCATCTCTGTAAATCGCAAACTCCAAATCATCTCTGTAAATCGCAAACTCCAAATCATCTACGTAAATCGCAAACTCCAAATCATCTACGTAAATCGCAAACTCCAAATCATCTACGTAAATCGCAAACTCCAAATCATCTACGTAAATCGCAAACTCCAAATCATCTATGTAAATCGCAAACTCCAAATCATCTACGTAAATCGCAAACTCCAAATCATCTATGTAAATCGCAAACTCCAAATCATCTATGTAAATCGCAAACTCCAAATCATCTATGTAAATTGTAAATGATCTATGTAATCATTGGACTGTTATTTAAACGTCTACCCCTTTCCACATGCCCGTTGTTTCATTCTCGGGTATATTAATTCTGTCCATAAAGAAAAACTAGATGATGGCCAAGCGGTATTATCACTAGCCTATTAACCCAGAAACTCAGCTAATGTTCTGGTGACCCGGGTTCGAATCCCATCACGGCAGATGGTAGAATTTGAATTCGGTAAAGAATACCTGGAATTAAGAATCTACTGATGACCATGAAACCATTGTAGATTGTTGGAGAAATCCATCTGGTTCACTAATGTCCTTTAGGGAAGGAAATCTGCCGTCCTTACCCGGTCTGACCTACAGCAATGTGGTTGATATCGAACTGCCCTCCAAGGGCAACTAAGGATGGGCAATAAATGCTGGCCCAGTCAGCAACGCCCATGTCCCACGAATGAATAACAAAAGAAAATTGACTAAATCTTACAGCACAGAATGAAGCCATTCAATGCACCATACTGGTGGATGATTCCTTGGAGATACTGATCCAGTCTGGCCAACTTCCCTTCCTTTTCCCCAAGAATCATAGAATCCCTATAGTGTAGAAGGAGGTCATTCAGCCCATCAAGTGTGGGAGGAAACTGGAGCACCCAAAGGCAACCCACGCAGGCACGGGGAGAACATGCAAACTCCACACAGACAGCGACCCGAGGCCGGAATTGAACTCAGGTCCTTGGCGCTGTGAGGCAGCGGTGCTCACCACTGTGCCGCCCCAAGCATTTACCCTCCTTTTGACAGGTGCAATTGCATTTTACTTCACTCCACCCTTTCAGCCAGTGCACCCTTGCTGCATAAAAGAAGTTTTGTGATTTGATTTGATTTATTATGGTCACATGTATTGGGATACAGTGAGAAGTATTTCTTCCTGCGCACTGTACAGAGAGAGCATTCAATCCCAGTTCGTTTGTGACAACATCAACTTGCATCAATAGGGTGTCTTATCATAAACATTTCTCCAGTCATTCACGGCACTCTCTCGAGGGCAAGAATGTCCTTTCTCAGATAAGGAGACCAAAACTGCACACAATATTCCAGATGTGGCCTCACCAAGGCCCTGTATAATTGCAGCAAAACACTTGCCAGTACTTGAAATCTCTCTCTACGAAGGCCAACATACCATTTGCCTTCTTTACAGCCTGCTGCACCTGGATTCTTATCTCCAGTGCCTGGTGTGTGAGGACATCCAGCTCTCGTTGCACATTGCCCTCTCTTAATTCACAGCCATCCTGATAATAACAGTGGCATGGTGGCACAGTGGTTAGCACAGGTACCTTACAGAGCCAGGGATCGATTCCTGGCTTGGGTCACTGCCTGTGCGGAGTTTGCATATTCTTCCAGTGTCTGAGTGGGTTTCCTCCGGATTTCTCCCAGAATCTGAAAGATGTGTTGGCTAGGGTACATTGAGGGAGAATTTAGCACTGCCAGTGTACCCAAACAGGCACCAGAGTGTGGCAACTGGGGAATTTTCACAGCGACTTCATTGCAGTGTTAATGTAGGCCTATTTGCGACACTAATAAACTTGAAAAAAAAATCTACACACAGAATTCAAATGTCACTCTTCACTTTTTGCATTACACACGGAATACAGCCTGATCAAATCTTTCAGCTTCTGAGTAAGCACTCATTAATCCACGAGTAACATAAGCTTCCAAGCTAATCCTGTTTGAATCAACCTTGCGAGAGCTACAACAAACTTATTTGCACCAACCAACAGTTTAAAATTATCCAATTCTTTCTCGGATTCACAGCAATGCTCTTCCTATTCACGTATTCATTTTATAAAATTACCCATTTTATAGGCAAAGCTGACTAATCTTCAAGCCTCTTAGCTCCCATTGTCGACAAAATTGTGGGACTGTATAATTTAGTCTCATCTGAAGACAGTTCTTCAATTTCTGTTAATCCCCAGCTGACATTCCTTCCCCTTGAAAATGTACATACTTCAACAGTGCTACTCCTTATGTGTTAGCTGCCAGTCCTTGCACTGAAAGGACTGTGTATTTATATTGTGCACTATTTATAGAGCGCTGTTATCACTCATCACTTTAGGATGTCCCAACATGCTTACAGCAAATGTAGTGCATTCAACTGTTGGTGAAAAACTAGCAGAAGTAATAAAGCCTGTTGTAAAAACCCTGCCTGGTCTGCTAAAGTCTTTTAGTCGACAACTCCAGGCCCCAACAAGGAACTACAAAAAGGGTCATGAACGAAGCCCAGTCCATCACTCAAACCATCCACTGACTCTGTCTACACTTCCCGCTGCCTTGGCAAGGCCGCCAGTATAATCAAGGACCCCGTGCATCCTGGACACACTCTCTTCCATCGGGAAAAAGATACGAAAGTCTGAGGTTACAAACCAACCGACTCAAGAACAGCTTCTTCCCTGCTGCTGTCAGACATTTGAATGAACCTATCTCGCTTTAAGTTGATCTTTTTCTACACCATAGCTATGACTTTCTTTCCCTATGAACAGTATCCTTTGTCTGTATAGCACACAAGAAACAATATTTTTCACTGCATGTTAACACGTGACAATAATAAATCAAAGCAAATCAACTGACTCTTAAACCTCTGACGTGACCTAGTAAATCACTTAAAGTTTATTTATTAGTAGGCTTATACTAACAAGTAGGCTTACATTAGCTCTGCAATGAAGTTACTGTGAAAATCCCCCAGTCGCCATACTCCAGCGCCTATTCACTGAGGGAGAATTTAGCATGGCCAATGTACTTAACCAGCACATCTTTTGGGCTATGGGAGGAAACCGGAGCAAACCCACACAGACACGGGGAGAACGTGCAGACTCCCCACAGAGTGACCCAGGCCAGGAATCGAACCCGGATCCCTGGCATTGTGAGGCAGTCAATTGCTTTAAGCCAATTAGCTTAGCTGCTTAAGATAAACTTGGAACTCTCTGCTTTGCTCCCAAATTACTCTGCTCCATCTGGCTCACGTTCCAGAGATATTCATCAGGGAAGGTGATATACCTTCCTTAAATGGTTCATTTGTTCTGCTTATCATAGAATAGTAGACAGTAGAGCAGGAGGCCATTCGGCCCATCATGTTCACGCCAGTCAACAAAGATCTGACTCCACTATTGCCATTTTCCAACACTTAGCCCATAGCCCTGGAGTTTGTGGCAGTACAAGTGAATATCTAAATACTTCCTAAATGTTACAAGAATTTTTGACTCAACCACCCTTTTAGGCATTTAAGTCCAAATCATTAATGTATATCATAAACAGCAGGGGCTCCAGCACAGAACCCTCTGGAACCCCCCTGGAAATAGACTTTGAGTCACAGAAATATCCCTCCACTATCACCCTCTGCTTCCTGCCTCTCAGCCAATTTCCAATCCAAAGTGCAACTTTCTCTCGGATCCAACGAGCCCTTAGTTGGGGTAGTGAGAACGGTGCAGAATCTGAAACACAAACTGAACAGCCATGAGCTCATGGAATGGTGTGGAATAGGCTCAGGGGGCCGAATGGTCTACATCTGCTGTTATTTTGTGTGCATCTAAGCTGATATTGCTGTCGGGTACCGAGTGAGTGCTCCATCGTTGGAGGTGCTGTCTTTCAGATCAGCCATTAAACTGAAGCCCCAACTGCCCTCCCGGGGGAATCATGGCAGGTTTTGGAAAAAGAGCAGGGAAGATTCCACACTCACCACATCCTCATTGGGTTAAGTTTCTTGACCTCTCCCACAGTCTCTCACATTCTTTTCCAAAAGTATTTAAAAAGTCTTTAGTCCATTGGATGTACTGCTGAGGCTGTATAAGGCTCTGGTCAGACCCCACTTAGAATATTATGGGCCAAATGGCCTAATCCTGATCCTATAATCTTATAGTCTTAGGGAACGTAGGAACATAGGAATTAGCAGTAGGAGTCAGCAAATTCAGCCCTTTGATCTTGCTCTGCCATTCAATCAGATTACAGTTGATCTCTCCCTGCTCTCAAATCCACCTCCCCATGTTCTTCGTTCTCTTTTTCTTAATTAAAAATATATCTATCTCCCTCTTGAAACTATTCAATGATTCAGACTCCACCGCGCTCTGGGGCAGCGAGTTCCACAAATTCACCACCCTCTGTGAGAAGTAGCTCCTCCTCATCTCAGTTTTAAATCCACCGCCTCTCAATCTGTACCTGTGACCTTTTGTTCTCGATTGGCCCACAAGCAGAAACATTTGATCTACCTTTAAAATTTTTTATATACCTCAAACAGATCCCCTCTCATCCCTCTGAACTCCAGTCGGTACAAGCCCAAACTGTTTAACCTCTCCTCATACATCAACCCTCTATCTTCATCAACGGGGATGAAGTAGAAAGGGTCAAGAGCTTAAAGCTTTTAGATCACCAACAACCTGTCTTGGTCCCCCCATGTTGACACTATAGTTAAGAAAGCCCACCAATGACTCTACTTTCTCAAAAAGCTTAGGAAATTTGGCATGTCAGCTATGATTCTACTAGGCTGATACCGGAGTTGAGGGGGTTGAGCTATGAGGAGAGGCTGAATGAACTAGGCTTGTACTCGTTAGAGTTTAGAAGAATGAGGGGAGATCTCATTGAGACGTATAAGATGATGAATGGGATGGATAGGATAGAGGTGGAGAGACTCTTCCTGCTCAAAAAAGACAGTAGGACTAGGGGGCACAGCCTCAAGATAAAGGGGGGGGGCGGTTTAGAACGGAGTTGAGGAGGAACTTCTTCACTCAAAGGGTGGTGAATCTCTGGAATTCTCTGCCCGTTGAAGTGGTGGAGGCTGCCTCGCTAAATATTTTTAAGAAACGGGTTGATGGGATTTTGATAAGAGAGGGGATTAAGGGTTATGGGGAGAGGGCGGGAAGGTGGAACTGAGCCACGACAGATCAGCCATGATCTTATTGAATGGCGGGGCAAGCTCGAAGGGCCAGATGGCCTACTCCTGCTCCTATTTCTTATGTTCTTTTGATTCTCACCAACTTTTACACTTGCACCATAGAAAGCATTCTTTCTGGTTGTATCACAGCTTGGTATGGGCTCCTGCTCTGCCCAAGAAGGAACTACAAAAGGTTGTGAATGTAGCCCAGTCCATCACGCAAACCAGCCTCCCATCCATTGACTCTGTCTACACTTCCTGCTGCCTCGGCAAAGCAGCCAGCATCATTAAGGACCCCACGATATTCCAGACATTCTCCCTTCCATCGAGAAAAACCAAGAGGTCACGTACCAACCGACTCAAGAACAGCTTCTTCCCTGCTGCTGTTGGACTTTTGATTAAGTTGATCTTTCTCCACACCCTAGCTGTGACTGTAACACTACATTCTGCACCCTCTCCTTTCCTTCTCAATGAACGGTATGCTTTGTCTGTATAGCTCGCATGAAACAATAGTTTTCACTGTATGTTGATAAATGTGACAATAATAAATCAAATCAAATCCCTTCATCTCTGGAATCAATCTGGTGAACCTCCTCTGAACTGCCTCCAATGCCCCCACACCCTTCCCCAAATAAAAAGGTCCGCCGCACCCAACTAAGTACCCCCCCCCTCCTTCCCCCCCACCCCATCCCCCTCCTTCCCCCCCACCCCATCCCCCTCCTTCCCCCCCACCCCATCCCCCTCCTTCCCCCCCACCCCATCCCCCTCCTTCCCCCCCACCCCATCCCCCTCCTTCCCCCCCCACCCCATCCCCACCCCATCCCCCTCCTTCCCCCCCACCCCATCCCCCTCCTTCCCCCACCCCATCACCCTTTCACTGGCAGTTTGCAAACTTCTGGAAAGCAAAATAATTTCAGCATTGTTTTACCTGCTGTCCTGTAATATTCCAGCGACGTCGGTGCTGCTTAGGTGTTAAAAGAGAAAGCATCATTTCACCTTGTGCTTGGCAGCGAAAGCGATCCAGATTGCACTTCTGCTGAAGAACAGCTTGGGATTCTGCTGGGTTCACTCACTCAGAAGGGTTTGGGGGAAAGGAGGTCGGTGTGCTGAGGTAGAGGAGCCTTGGTCTCTATTCTCTCGCCGTGTTAAGTGGGGACAGAGAGCCGTTCTTTGCAATCAGCGAGAGGGTCTGACTGCCTACCCTCCCCACCATGGGAGTATTCCCCTCTCTCTCTCTCTCTCTGTGGGAGGGGATGCGCCTTTGCTGTGATTCAGCCCCGCACACCCTCCGCACGGTGGACCCTCTACCTCCCCCGACTCTCCCCTGATCCAAAAAGCATCGCAACTTAGCCAGAGTCCAGACAGGAGCTGCTGGAAGGGGAGAGATGAGCAAGCGTTTACTACTGACATTTTTATTAGGTTTTTTTTTATTACTTGTGTTGTTTGAGGAGCTGGACGTTAGGAGGGGAAGGGTTCTAATTGCTGGTAATAACTTATCTACAATCAGTATGAATGGGGAGGATTCGTGAAACTACCTGGACAGGGTATTACAGAGAGAGAGGGAGGGGCAGGGAGTAGGAGATAAGTACTATTGGTCAAGGAGGGATAGATGGATAGGCTTTCTGAGCCAATAGTAAGGAGGTGTAAGGAGGGAGGCAGACGGGATTGGAGAGTGCTCTGGGCCAATGGGAAGGACAAGGGGGAGGGATCCCTGCTCCAGCTGCTTGGGACAACCTGCGGGAGAGTTTGCCTGGTCTCGCATCTCCCAAACAGGGAGCTTGCAGGGACAGAGAGAGAGGGAGTGAGGCTCTGTCTGGAGGGGCGGAAGGGGCTGTAGGACGGGCAGAGACTGGACCGGGCTGCAGCTGGAATTTTGGGGAGGGGGAACTGGGTGAGATTTGCCCTCCCACAATCTCACCCACCACCCCCACCCACCCCCACCCCCACCCCATCAGCACCCCACACTGAGATGAAAAGGAGCAGGTTGGCAATGCCTTTCCAGCCCAGCACCCAGCTGGCACCGAGGGATCACTGGGCTTGAATGTGGGCAGAGATTCCACTCCACCAACAAGGGGAAGGAGAGAGAGAGATACCCCAATGGCCAATTTGGGATGGTTTGGAGGGGACACAAAGTGCAGCGAAAGGAGAGGAGTGAATTGCTGTGTCTACTCACCTGTGTGTGGATCCGATGAAGAGACTGGGCTGTGAGGATGGAGAACAGCACTGGATTCAACCTCTCCCAGTACCTGTCCCCTGAGCCCCCTGCCAGTGTGGGTCAGTACTCCCTGGGAGCCGTGCTGGTCCTCTCCCTGCTGGTGGGATTCCTCATCCTTTTCACCATTGGGGGCAACATTCTGGTGGTCATCGCCGTGTTCACAAGCAGAGCCCTGAGGCCCCCCCAGAACCTGTTCCTGGTGTCCCTGGCCAGCGCTGACATCTTGGTGGCCACGCTGGTCATCCCTTTCTCCTTGGCCAATGAGTTGATGGGCTATTGGTATTTCGGGACAGTGTGGTGTGACATCTACCTGGCTTTGGACGTCCTGTTCTGTACCTCTTCCATTGTGCATCTGTGTGCCATCAGTCTGGACAGGTACTGGTCTATCATCAAGGCAGTGGAATACAACCTCAAAAGGACCCCCAAGAGAATTAAGTGTGCCATTGTCATTGTCTGGCTCATCTCTGCAGTTATCTCCTTCCCCCCTTTGATTTCCATGGACAGAGGCATTGAGGATGAGGTGTACCCAGTCTGTAGGATCAATGATGACACCTGGTACATCCTCCTGTCCTGCTTCGGTTCCTTCTTTGCCCCCTGCCTCATCATGATCTTGGTCTACATCCGGATCTACCAGGTGGCCAAGAAGAGGACCCGGAGCATGTCGGTGAAGAGGAACGGCCCGGAGGGCTCGTCTCAGACCGAGGAAGCCCCCAGCCGGGCCACCTCCATCAGGGGCGACGGGCAGAACGGCCACTGCAGCCCCAGCCCCGGAGGGCAACAGCTGGAGGAGCTGGAGGTGGAGGAGAGCTCTACCTCGGAGGGCAAGGGGCGCAGGAAGGAAGGGGGCACCCGCTTGCCCCCCAGGAGGCAGGGAGGGCAGCAGGAGGAGGAGGAGGAGGGGGAAGAAGGGGGGAAGAAGGAGCCCTTCAGCCAGCGCTCCAGCAGCCGCTCCCTGGACCTGTTCTCCAGCCGCAGGAGGCGGAGGGGCAGCAGGATGTCCAAGAGCAAAGCCTCCCAAGCCCGGGAGAAACGCTTCACCTTCGTGCTGGCCGTGGTGATGGGGGTCTTTGTCCTCTGCTGGTCTCCTTTCTTCTTCAGCTACAGCCTGTACGGCATCTGCCGGGAGGTGTGCGAGATTCCCGAGACCCTCTTCAAGTTCTTCTTCTGGATCGGCTACTGTAACAGTTCCCTCAACCCTGTCATCTACACCATCTTCAACCAGGACTTCAGGCGAGCTTTCCACAAAGTCCTCTGCAGAGCCAGAAGAAGGGGCTTTTAATTCACCACCAGCCATAAAACTGCTGTCCCGTCTCTCTTTTATTCCAAGGAGATTGAGTCTGAGTGTGTGTGTGTGTGTAATCCAGTGCAGTGTGGTGTATGAGTGTAGGCAAAATGCGTATGTGTAATATCTACATGATATATATGTGCTATTTATGGTATGCATATATATATATAGGGTGGCACAGTGGCATGCTGGGGGTGGCACAGTGCTTGGCACTAATGCCCAAGGACCCAGGTTCGATACCAGTCTCGGGCATCTGAGGAATTTGCACAGGGAGAAAATGGGTGCTCTGGTTTCCCCACACACTCCAAAGGTGTGCAGGTTAGGTGGGTTGGTCATGCTAAGTTGCCTGTTACCGTCAGAGGGGAATTAGCGGGGCGAGTGCCCGGGGATAGGGACTGGGTGGGATTAGTTGTCGGAATGGGCCGCATGTAGGGATTCTATCGATCTATATTATATATAGTGTACATGTGCATGACGCGCGGTGTGTTTTAATATCTGTGTGTGTGTGGGGGCACTGGAGGCAGTTGAGGGGAGGTCCGCCGGATTGATTCCGGGGATAAAAGGGGTTGGTGTGCGAGGGGAGATTAGACAAGTTTGGGTTTGTACTCGCTGGAGTGTTCAGACAGATGAGAGGGGATCTGGTCGAGGTATACGAAATGTGAAAAGGGATCGAAAAAGTGAAACGTAAACCGTATGCTTCCTCTGATGGGGCAATCTAGAACAAGAGGCCACAGGTTTATGTTGAGGGACGGTGGATTTAAAACTGGAGATGGGGGAGGAACTGCTTCTGGCAGAGGGAGGTGAATTGCTGCCCCGGTAGCGCGGTGGAGTCTGAATCATTGAATGATTTCAAGAGGGGGATAGATATATTTCTAATTTTTGAAAAAGTGGATAAAAGGCAGGGGGGGAAGTGGATTCGAAACCAGGGAGAGAGCAGCCACGATCTGATTGAATGGTAGAGCAGGCTAGAAGAGTTCAGTTTGCCTCCCTCTGCTCCTAATTCCTATGTTCCTACGTTGAGAAAGCAGTATGACATTGGTGAATATATTGTATACATATGCATACACACGCATACATATTGTATACATATGCTTATGGGTTAGTTTGATTATATATGATGGTTTGATTTTTTTTGTATATAATCAAACCCACCAGGTCCTGAGAGAGTTAAATCCTACCTATCCTGAGGTTCTGACACTTCCTTGTGCCAATGTATTTTTTTGCAGTTACAAGATGTAATATTTATCTTTCCTCCTTCTCCATTCAAAAAAAAAACACATGCCTGGAACTGTCACAGCGTTAAAATATATTTTTTAATCACCAGAAAAACGTGGATTTTTTTTATATATATATATATATACTGGTCGTTGTTGGATATCCAAGTATTTGTGAGGTTGCCTCTTCAGATTCGAATCAGTAATTTGTACGTGACCAGGCGTAGAAGTGAAAATCTGAAATAAAAACAGACAATTCTGGCATCAGAACTTTAGTGTGCAATGCAGTGTTACCTCATTGTTTACTACATCAGACGCTGATATTTCCAGCATTATCTTTTCTTCTGGTATCTGTCTGAATGTGCAATTGAAAATATTTCTTCCTCTTTGCTGTTCATAAATCTCAAGCTGTACTCAAAGAGTATTTTGTTTGTGATGTCAGGCAATTATATTGTAATCTCATTCATTCTTCAACTATTAGGCAGCACTGTTGAGAGAGACACTCGGTAAGTGTGGACCCTCGGCTCCTGCCTGTATATTTGTCTCCCCCATTGCTGAATTGTAGAATCAGAACAGTTGCTGTTAAAGGTGGAGCTCACACCCAGGCTGCTCTGGATATAACTGAGGCAGAATAATGGCCTTGCCATATTGTAGACTGCCTAATAGACAGGGGAAAATGAAGGAAGAGAAATGTACACCATTCAGGAGACCTAGAGAATACAGCCAGTGTCTGAAAAGGGATAAATGCAATAAATGTCTTCAGAAACAGTAGCCTAGATACACAGTCCAATTCCAGATTGTCTGTGTGGACTCTGCACATTCTCCCCGTGTCAGGGTGGGTTTCCTTCGGCTTCTGCCCACATTCAAAAAATGTGCAGGTTAGGTGGATTGTCCATACTAAATTGCCCCTTAGTGTCTAAAGATGTGTAGGATCGGGGGATTGACCATGCTGAATTGTCCCTTAGTGTCCAAAGATGTGTAGGTTAGAGGGATTGGCCATGCTGAATTGCCCCTTAGTGTCCAAGAATGTCTAGGTTAGAGGGATTGGCCATGCTAAATTGCCCCTTAGTGTCCAAGAATGTCTAGGTTAGAGGGATTGGCCATGTTAAATTGCTCCTTAGTGCAGGTTAGAGGGATTAGCATGATAAATACACGGGATTATGGGGTTGGGCCTGTGTAAGATGCTCTTCTGAACAGTTAGTGCAGACATGATGGGCCGAACGGCCTCCACCTGCACTGTAGGGATTCTATGGGGAGATGGGGAAGGACTGGGTGCATGTGGAAAAACATCCAAAACTCTCTGATTGCTGCCATATTTAATGACGGGATTGCATTGTCATTTTTAAAACCCTGTTTTTCACAGAGGCTTCCCGCTAACTGATAACATCATGGATTGGAGGATGGGCAGTGGAGCACGGTGGGTCTGGTCAGGGGACAAGGAGGAGGTACTGAGACTGTTGCAGTGTTTGTGGGAGGAGGTTGCTCACTTCAGGCAAAAGATTTTTGATTGACATCTTTATGTTCCTGAGGGGTATTGACAGGGTGAATGTGGAGAGGATGTTTTCTCTTGTCAGAGAATCTAGAACTGGGGATGACTGTTTGCAATCAGAGACCGCCCATTTGATTTGATTTATTATTGTCATACGTATACAGTGAAGGATATTAAGATAAGAAGAATTTTTTTCTTAGAGGGTGGCAAGTCTTTGGAACTCTTCTCCTCAAAAGGCAGTGGAAGCAGGGTTATTATAGAATCAAAGAATCTATGGCATGGAGACAGGCCCTTCGGCCCAAACTGGTCCATGCTGACCAAAATGCCCATCAAAGCAACGACATTTGCCTGCATTTGGCCCATATCCCTCTAAACCTTTCTTATCCATGTTTCTGTCCAAATGCCTTTTAAATGTTTTCGATGTCTCTCTCTCAACCACTTCTTCTGGCAGCTCATTCCACATATGTACCACCGTCTGTGTAAAAAAAGTTGCCCCTGTGTAAAAAAGGTTGCACTAAGGGGCAATTTATCATGGACAAACCCACTAACATACACATCTTTAGACATTGAGGGGCAACTTAATATGGCCAATTCCCTAACCTACACATCTTTGGACAATAAGGAGCAATTTAGTATGGATATTTTAACATAAGAACATAAGAAATAGGAGCAGGAGTAGGCCATCTGGCCCTTCGAGCCTGCCCCGCCATTCAATACGATCATGGCTGATCTGTCGTGACTCAGTTCCACATTCCGGCCCTCTCCCCATAACCCTTAATCCCCTCTCTTATCAAAAACCCATCAACCCGCTTCTTGAAAATATTTAGCGAGGCAGCCTCCACCACTTCAACGGGTAGAGAATTCCAGAGATTCACCACCCTTTGAGTGAAGAAGTTCCTCCTCAACTCCGTTCTAAAACGCCCCCCCCTTTATCTTGAGGCTGTGCCCCCTAGTCCTACTGTCTTTTTTGAGCGGGAAGAGTCTCTCCACCTCTATCCTATCCATCCCATTCATCATCTTATACGTCTCAATGAGATCTCCCCTCATTCTTCTAAACTCTAACGAGTACAAGCCTAGTTCATTCAGCCTCTCCTCATAGCTCAACCTCCTCAACTCCGGTATCAGCATAGTAAACCTCCTCTGCACTCCCTCCAAGGCCAAAATATCTTTGCGCAGGTGCGGCGCCCACCTGTGCTCTCTAGTTCTCGATTGCCCAACCTTGGGGAAAAAGACTGACCCTATCCATGCCTCTTAATTTTATACACCTCTGTAAGGTCACCCCTCAATCTCCTATGCTCCAAAGAAAAGAAGTCTTTTCAATCTTTCCCAGTAACTCAGTCCCTTCAGCTCGGGCAACATCCTTGTAAATCTCTTCTGCGCTCCCTCCAGTTTAATAATATGAATATTTTTAAGACAGAGGTGGATAGACTCTAGATGAACAAGGGGATGTGATGGATTATGGGGAATAGGTGGGAATGTGAGGTTGATGTTACAATCAGATAGGCAATGATCTTATTGAAGGCAGAGTAGTGCCCAGTGAAACAGTTGAGCCAACTTCATTGAATGTTTTTAAGGCAAGGATAGATAAATTTTTGAACAGTAAAGGAATTAAGGGTTATGGTGAGCGGGTGGGTAAGTGGAGCTGAGTCCACAAAAAGATCAGCCATGATCTTATTGAATGGCGGGGCAGGCTCGAGGGACCAGATGGCCTACTCCTGCTCCTGGTTCTTATGCTCTTGTGAGTGGTTGAGTGGCCTACTCCTGCTCCTAATTTGTGTGTGGGTATGTATGTTTGTAAGTTCACATTTGTTTGGGCTGTGGATTGGGTGGAGATGGGGGGAGCACTTCTGCACCTCTTGATCCACAAGCGGTGCTGCAAAAAAACAAACACTTCTACATGTGATCCAGCTGTTCCAATCTCCCTTCAGCTCCCAGTCTCATCCCAGTCCCAGGGAAGCCATTCAAGAAATGATAAATTCAAATCCCTGCCAAAGATATCCGGTAAAAAGGTCTGACAACACCAGGTTTTAGTCCAACCTATTTATTTGATAATATATTTCAAGTATAAATAGGTTGGACTAAAACCTGGTGTTGTCAGACTTTTTACTGTGTTTACGCCAGTCCAACGCCGGCATACCCACATCAAAGATATCCGGATCAGTGCATTAATAGCGTATCATAATCATAGACCTCTCTCCAGAATGGGTTACTGGAACGTTCCACAAACATGCTGTGGTTTAATGGAAATGAGGCAGGTTGGGGTCAGGTTTTGCATATTTACTAATTTTCTCCCCCACTCAGATCCTCTTACCATCCCTTGTGGGGTGTTAAGTGCCCCCCCCCCCCCACTAATATTTCAGTGATTGGCCTATTTCTGGGGCAGAATCCTTAGGAGAAGATGGAAGCAGTTATATATGTTCTACTCAAATGGAAATTGGACGAGTGTAACATTTAGGGTACAGGATACCCAAGAGAATGAGGACGATGGTATGGAATTCAGGGAGAGAGGTTGTGAGGTTCTTGAGCAAATTGACATAGGGAAGGACAAGATATTGGAGCTGTTGGCAACCTTAAAAGTGGATAAATCTCCAGGTCCAGATGAATTCTGGGATACAAACAGATGGTCTAGTTAGGAACACATGATTGGTGCAGGCTTGGAGGGCCGAAGGGCCTGTTCCTGTGCTGTTTTGTCCTTTGTAATTGTGTCCTAGCTTGCTGTGGGAGGCAAGGGAGGAGATTGCAGAGGCTCCGACCCAAATTTTCCATTCCTCTGTGGCTACGGGAGGGGTGCCACAGGAATGGAAAACAGTTAATGTGGCTCTGCTATTTAAGAAGGGTTGTGGCGGTAAGCCAGGGAACTACAGACCAGTGAGTCTCACGTCATGGTAGGCAAACTATTAGAGAAACATCTGAAGGAGGGCATCTATCTCTAGTTGGACAGACAAAACTTGATCAGGGATAGTCAGCATGGCTTCATCAGCAGGAGATCATGCCTAACAAATTTGATTGAATTTTTTGAGGAGGTGTGCAGATGAGGATAGTGCAGTTGATGTAGTTTATATAGATTTCAATGAAGTCTTTGACAAGATCCCACATGGGAGACTTGTAAAGAAGGTAAATTCAGATGGGATACAGGGTAATTTGATAAAGTGGATTCAAAATTGGCTCAATTTTAGCAGTGAGAGAGTGGGCTGCTTTAGTGATTGGAAGCTAGCTGTCCAGTGGCGTGCCGCAGAGATCCATGCTGGATCCCTTATTATTCGTCATTTATATCAATGACAAAGAACAAAGAAAATTACAGCACAGGAACAGGCCCTTCAGCCCTCCAAGCCTGCATCGATCATGCTGCCCGACTTAACTAAACCCTTACGGGGACCATATCCCTCTATTCCCATCCTATTCATATACTTGTCAAGATGCCCCTTAAAAGACACTCCCGTATCCGCTTCCACTCCCTCCCCCGGCAACGAGTTCCAGGCACCCACTACTCTCTGTGTAAAAAGTCTGCCTCGTACACCTCCTTTAAACCTTACCCCTCACACCTTAAACCTGCGCCCCCTAGTAATTGATTCTTCCACCCTGGGACAAAGTTTCTGACTATCCATTCTATCCACGCCCCTCATAATCTTGTAGACTTTTATCAGAGTCTCCCCTCAACCTCCGTCGCTCCAGTGAGAACAAACCAAGGTTCTCCAACCACTCTTCATAGCTAATGCCCTCCACACCAGGATGACATTCCCTAAATGACATTGATGACAATGTGGGGGGTTAGGATTAGTAAGTTTGCAGATGACACAAAGATTGGACAGGGGGTTAACAGTGAGGTGGAGTGACTTGGGCTACAAGATATAGACGGAATGGTCAAATGGGCAGATAAGTGGCAGATGGAATTTAACCCCGAAAAGTGTGAGGTGATACATTTTGGAAGGAGTAATTTGACAAGAAAGTGTTCAATGAATGGTAGGACACTAGAAAGTTCTGAGGAACAAAGGAAGCTTGGTGTGTTTGTCCACAGATCTCCGAAGGCGGAAGGGCATGTTGGTAGGGTGGTGAAACAGGTATATGGGACACTTGCCTTAATCAATCGAGGCATTGATACAAAAACAGGGAATTCATGTTGGAGTTGTATCGAACTCTGGTGAGGCCACAGCTGGAGAACTGTGTGCAGTTCTGGTCATCGCATTATCAGAAGGATGTGATTGTACAGGAGGGGATGCAGAGGAGGTCCACCAGGATGCTGCCTGGGATGGAACACTTAAGTTATGAAGAGAGGTTGGGTAGGCTTGAGTTGTTTTTGTTGACGTAGAGAAGACTGAGGAACTGACCTGATCGAGGTGTTCAAGATTGAGAGGTACAGACAGAGTGGATAAGGAGCAGTTGATTCCCTTCGTTGAAGGGTCAGTCATGAGGGGACATTGAGTCAAAGTGAGGGGCAGGAGGTTTAGGGGGTTTAAGGAAAAGCTTTCTTACCCAGAGGGTGGTGAGGTCTGGAATGCGCTGCCTGGGAGGGTGGTGGAGGCGGAATGCCTCACATCCTTTAAATAGCACCTGGATGTGCACTTGGCCCATCATAACATTCAGGGCTGTGGGCCAAGTGCTGGTACATGGGGATTAGGTGGGAGTTCAAGTGTTTCTAATGTGTCAATGCAGACCCAATGGGCCGAAGGGCCTCTTCTGCGCTGGATGAGTCTATGAGTGCTCTGATACAAAATACACAGTTCCCATGGTTTCAAAAGCTCTCTGGCACTGGCACCTTTCTCCCCTCATGCCTGTCTTAAACTAATCGATGGAGAATAATTGCAGCCATTAGTTAAACGCTCCATCAATGCGTTGTCTGGGTGTTAGGAGAACGGGAAGCAAGCGAGATAGAGCTTGACCTGTGTTTGTCTAGCAGTCTTCAACCTGTCAAAGCAATACAGCTGTCAGAATAGGGCACTTTAGCTATGGGGTCCAACGAGGCTAAAATAAACAGTGGTCAGAATGGAGAGGGATTAATTGGATACATTCAGGAGTGTGTAAGGTACCAATCAAATGGATTATTGGTCTTTGTTCTGAATAATGAAGAGTAAAGCTTGAAAGAACGATAATGTTTTGGCTCCAGTGACCACAGCATAATTAGCTTTATGTAGCTGAAATAGATAGAGAAGGAAATACTTAATACATGCTACGTTTTAAACTGATAAAACTCATTAATTGGAGCGAGGCACTGCCAGATTGAACTGCAAATCACCAACTGGGAATATCCCTGTTCGAAGCGGACAGTCAAACAGCCTGATCAAGGCCGACCAGGGATACATCAAAGGAACGACTGAATCTCAGAGCACAGCAGGAGGCCAATTTGACCCATCATTCCTGTGCCAGGTCTTCATTAAATATCACCAATCAGTCAAAGCGCCCCAGCTAAGTTTGAGGTTGAGGAATAAATGAGGTTCAGCGAAACCAAGAATGAACCAAGGCCAGTTAAATCGAAGTAAGCCGGGAGCAATGCGAAAAGCACAGAAATAGGAAGCGAGATTCCAGCCTCGGGTCACCGTCTGTGTGGATTTTGTCCGTTCTCCCTGTGTCTACAAGGGTTTCCTCCAGATTGTCCAAAGATCTGCGAGTTAGCTGGATTAGCCATGCTAAATTGCCCCTTAGTCTCAGGGGAATTTGCAGGGTAAATACATAGAGTTACAGCAATAAGTCTTGGGTGGGCTTACTGTTGGTGTAAGCTCAATGGGCTGAATAGCCTCCTTCTGTAGGGATTCTATGATTCAATGATTCTTCTATGATTAGCAGAGATAAGAGACGGCATTGTAACATTTTGCCATCAATTCTTCAGGTGCCACGCCCTAAGGGGGCATTGATAACCAATGGTCTTCAGTTGGATTGGTTCATGGTTATGCTTCTCAAACTGGTTTGCCACGTTGCAACTATGCAAGGCATTGGTGAGACAGCACCTGGGGTATTGTGCTCAGTTTTGGTCCCTTTATTGGAGGAAAGATGTAGTGACATTGGAGGCAGTTCAGAGGAGGTTCACTAGATTGATTCCAGAGATGAGGGGTTTGTTGTTTGAAGAGAGATTGAACAGTTTAGGCCGATACTCTCTGGAATTGAGAAGAATGACGGGAGATCAAATTGAGGGATACGAGATGGTAAAAAGTATGGATAAAGTAGACGTGGAGCGGATACTTCCTCTTATGGGGCATTCTGGGATGAGAGGTCTTAAGATAAGAGGGAGCAAATTTAAAACAGAGTTGAGGAGAAATTACTTCTCCCAAAGGGTTACAAATCTGTGGAATTCACTGCCCCAAAGTGCAGTGGGTGCTGGAACAGTGAGTACATTTAAGGAGGAGTTAGACAGATATTTAATTGGTAATGGGTTGAAGGGGTATGGGGAGAAGGCAGGAAAATGGGGATGAGGAGCGTAACAACCATGATCGAATGGTGGAGCGGACTCAATGGGCCAAATGGCCTACTTCTGCTCCTATATCTTATGACCTTCTGCAGTATGGTTGACCAGGAAGCTCTTGCACTTTTACCATGTATTTGGAAGGATTTACAGGCTGATAATCAAACTGTTTGACTGTGTTTGACCTTTCATGGACATGGGGTCCTGGAGTGGGTCATTAACCCAGGGCTTCTGGTCCAGAAGTCGGGGCAATGCTAACATGCCGTATGACCTCGGCCTTGAGTACTACCCAATCTAAAGCTGTGATTTGACAGTGACAGGATTAAGTGAGATTGTTTTATAAGCATATTAAAAGCAAAAGGAACACTGGAGAGTTTCAGCAATGAAGAGAGGCCGGTTAGGCTGGGGATTTTCTCCTTAGAGCAGAGAAACTGAGTGAGGACCTGAATGAGCTGTACAAAATTAGGAGGGACAGAGATAGGATAGATAGGAAGAAGCTTTTCCCCTTAGTTGAGAGGCCAATAACAAGGGACATAGATTTAAAGTGAAGGGCGGGAGATTTAGAGGAGATTTGAAGGAAAACATTTTCGCCCAGAGGGTGGTGGGAATCTGGAACTCACTGCCTGAAAGGGTAGGAGAGACAGAACCCTCACAACATTTAAGAAGTGTTTAGATGAGCACTTAAAACCTCATAGTGTACGTGGCTATGGACCAAGTGCTGAAAAATTGGATGAGAATAGATAGGTGCTTGATTGCTAGCACAGCCATGATGGGCTGAAGGGCCTCCTTCTCATAGAGTAGAATCCCTACAATACATAGGGAGGCCAATTGACCCATTGGGACTGTGCAGAGCTCAGTACAACCCAGATCTTATTCCCGTAACCACATATATTTACCCTAATTGAACATGGGCAATCAACATAACATGAACACCTTTGGACTGTGGGAGGAAACTGGAGCACCCGGAGGAAACCCACACAGACACGGGGAGAATGTGCAAGCTCCACACAGACAGCGACTCAAGGCAGGAATTGAACTTGGGTCCCTGGCGCTGGTGAGGCAGCAGTGCTAACCATCATGCAACCATGCGCTGTAAAACTCTATGACTCCATGCCAAGAAAGATTGGATCACAAAGAGATGTATAACAGAGAATAAAAGCATGTTAATATGATTAGCAATACTAATTAAAGGATTATATTAGAAAGGAGGGTGAATAGCGGGGCTGAGAGAGAATGGGGGAGGGCGAGATTATAACAGAACAATTAATGCTCAACACAAAATTGTGGTAACAATTGTTGGTCAGTGGGCAATGATTGGCATTGAGACAGAAGCTTGTGGGCTCATAATCTTACTGCAGAGAGTTGTGTACAAAATCCGGTAACTGTGCCAAAGGAATAGAAGATGGAGAATGCTTTATGAAGGGTAGAAGATAAATCAATTTATTGTGTTTGGTGGTCTTTGTCTTTGGACTGGAACAACAGCTTGGAATTTGATTTGATTTATCATATGTATTAACATATAGTGAAAAGTATTATTTCTTGTGCGCTATGCAGACAAAACCCACATCGGAGCTGACATTAGCGAGCACCATAGAAAGATACACATTGATCAGGGATGGTCAACATGTGTGCCAACTCTTCCTGTGTCGTGGGTAAGATTATGAGGGACGTGGACATAGTGGATAAGGAGTAGCTGTTTCCCTTAGTTGAAAGGTCAGTCTCGAAGGGACATTGGTTCGAGGTTTATTGACGGGGGGAATGTGAGGAAACACTTTTTTTACCCAGAGGGTGGTGACTGTTTCAAATGCACTGCCTGGGAGGGCGGAAGAGGCGGGATGCCTCATATCCTTTAAAAAGTATGAGCTCTCGGCACAACATAACATTCAGGGCTATTGGCCAAGTGCTGGTAAATGGGAGTTCACGTGTTTCTAATGTGTCGGTGTGGACTCGATGGGCTGAAGGGCCTCTTCTGCATTGTATGATTCTAACATAGATTTGCAAAGGGAAGGTTGGATTTGCAAAGGGAAGGTTGGATTTGAACAATGGAATAGAATCCTTTCAGGAAATTAATGCGCGTATATGGATGAGTATTGAAGCAAAATACTGGAAATCTGAAACAAAAACAAAAAGTGCTGGATAAACTCGGCAGGTCTGGCAGCATCCGTGGAGAGAGAAAGAGAATGAATGTTTCAGATCCACCACCTTCCGTCACAACTGATGAAAGAGTGTTGACCCGAAATGTTAGCTCTTTTCCTCTTTGTAACGATACTGCCAGGTCTGACTGGTCAATGTATTGGAGTTGATGTATTTACACTTCCAAATAAAACCTGTAAGAAAGACCAACAGGTATGGGCTGAATGGCCTCTTTCTCCGCTGTAAACGATTCCATGGCTGGAATTCTGCCACCAAGTGGATTGTACGGGGCGAGGGGCAGAGGATGGCTCGGTCCACTGGCCTCGGGCGGGACTTTACAGTTTCGAGACTGTAAAATCTTGCCCCATGACTCTGTAAAACACACAGAGAGTCATAGTTAGAGTCACAAAGGTTTACAGCATGGAAACAGGCCCTTCGGCCCAACTTGCCCATGCTGCCCTTTTTTTTAAAGCCCCTAAGCTAATCCCACTTGCCTGCATTTGGCCCATATCCCTCTATACCCATCTTACCCATGTAACTGTCTAAATACTTTTTAAAAGACTCCTCTACTACTACCCTCTGGCAACTTGTTCCAGACACTCACCACCCTCTGTGTGAAATAATTGCCCCTCTGGACACTTTTGTATCTCCCCCCTCTCACCTTAAACCTGTGCCCTCCAGTTTTAGACTCCCCTATCTTTGGGAAAAGATATTGACTGTCTAGCTGATCTGTGCCCCTCATTATTTTATAGACTTCTGTAAGATCACCCCTCAGCCTCCTACGCTCCAGAGAAAAAAGTCCCAGTCATAAGAACATAAGAACATAAGAAATAGGAGCAGGAGTAGGCCATCTGGCCCTTCGAGCCTGCCCCGCCATTCAATAAGATCATGGCTGATCTGTCGTGACTCAGCTCCACCTTCCCGCCCTCTCCCCATAACCCTTAATCCCTTCTCTTATCAAAAACCCATCAACCCGTTTCTTAAAAATATTTAGCGAGGCAGCCTCCACCACTTCAACGGGCAGAGAATTCCAGAGATTCACCACCCTTTGAGTGAAGAAGTTCCTCCTCAACTCTGTTCTAAACCGCCCCCCCTTTATCTTGAGGCTGTGCCCCCTAGTCCTACTGTCTTTTTTGAGCGGGAACAGTCTCTCCACCTCTATCCTATCCATCCCATTCATCATCTTATACGTCTCAATGAGATCTCCCCTCATTCTTCTAAACTCTAACGAGTACAAGCCTAGTTTATTCAGCCTCTCCTCATAGCTCAATCCCCTCAACTCCGGTATCAGCCGAGTAAACCTCCTCTGCACTCCCTCCAGGGCCAAAACATCCTTGCGCAGGTGCGGCGCCCAAAACTGCACACAGTACTCCAGCTGCGGCCTCACCAATGCCCTATACAGCTGCAGCAAGACCTCCCTACTTTTATATTCAATCCCCTTCGCTATGAAGGCCAGCATCCCATTCGCCTTCCTGACCACCTGCTGCACCTGCAAGCTGGGTTTTTGCGACTCATGCACAAGGACCCCGAGGTCCCTCTGCACCGTCGCCTGCTGCAGTTTTTCGCCCCGTAAGTAATAGTCCTTCCTACCATTCCTCCTACCAAAGTGGACCACCTCACACTTGCCAACATTAAATTCCATTTGCCATTTCCTGGCCCATTCGCCCAGCCTATCTAGATCCTTCTGCAGACTCTCCACACCCTCCGCACAATTTGCCTTTCCCCCAATCTTGGTGTCATCAGCAAATTTCGACACCCTGCACTCGGTTCCCTCCTCCAGATCATCTATATAAATCTATATAAAGTCTATCCAACCTTTCTTTATAACTCAATCCATCAAGTCCTGGTAGCATCCCAGTAAATCTTTCCTGCACTCTTTCTAGTTTAATAATATCCTTTCTATAATAGGGTGACCAGAATTGCACACAGTATTCCAAGTGTGGCCTTACCAACTTCAACAAGACATTCCACTTCCTGTGTTCAATGTTCTGTTCGATAAAACCAAGCATTGCTGAATGCCTTCTTCACCACCCTGTCCCCATGTGACTCCACTTTCACGGAGCTATGAACAAGTACCCCTAGATCTCTTTGTTCTGTAACTGTCCCCAACACCCGACCATTAACTGAGTAAGTCCTGCCCTGGTTCAATCTACCAAACTGCATCAGCTCGCATTTGTCTAAATTAAACTCCATCTGCCATTCATCAGCCCACTGGCCCAATTGATCAAGATCCCGTTGCAATTGGTGATAGCTCTCTTCACTGTCCACTATGCCACCAATCTTGGTGTCATCTGCAAACTTACTAACCATGCCTCCTATATTCTCATCCAAATCATTAATATAAGTGACAAGTAACAGTGGACCCAGCACTGATCCCTGAGGCACACCGCTGGTCACAGGCCTCCAGTTTGAAAAACCCTCTACAACCACCTCACAAGAATTGAAGCCAGGAGTTACAGCTAATTAGTTAGTCCCTTTCCCATTTTTGAAGCAGGGGTGCGGCATTCTGCTCTCTCCACCTCTTCAATGGAAGTCCCGTTCTAGAATGCTTGGACCATGATCGTTAATACCTCAGCAAGTTCGTCACAAATCTCTTTATGATTCCACGAAGCATTTTGGGAAGATTTTGAGGGCAGTAAGATGGCACAGTGGTTAGCACTGCTGCCTTGTAGCATCAGGGGCCCGGGTTCGATTCCCAGCTTGGGTCACTGACTGTGTGGAGTTTGCATGTCCTCCCCATGTCTGCGTGGGTTTCCTCCAGGTGATCCGATTTCCTCCTACAGTCTGAAAGACGTGCTGGTTAGATGTACTGGCCATACTAAATTCTCCCTCAGTGTACCCAAGCAGGTGCTGGAGTGTGACAGCTAGGGGATTTTCACAGTAACTTCAATGCAGTGTTAATGTGACAGTAATATATAAACTCAATAATAAAGTTGTTGTCTCAGCAATTGAGTTGTTGAGTGGTGGTAAAGATAAGATGATGGGGAATGTTCAATAGGCGTGAACAGATATTTATTTGTGTATTTTCCAGTGACCTGTGTAGTGACCCCCTCTCATCCAATGATTTGGGCTGGACGTTGAGAATTATTTATTAATTTTATTTATTAGCGTCACAAGTAGGCTTACATTAACACTGCAATGACGTTACTGTGAAAATCCCCTAGTCGCCACACTCCGGCGCCTGTTCGGATACACTGAGGGTCATGACCAATGCACCTAATCAGCAAGTCTTTGGACCGTGGGTGGAAACTGGAGTACCCGGAGCAAACCCACGCAGACACGGGGAGAACGTGCAGACTCTACCCAGACAATGACCCAAGCTAGGAATTGAACCCGATCTCTGGTGCTATAAGGCAGCAGTGCTAACCACTGTGCCACTGTGCAGCTGCGTGATGGCAGATCTGATGCTACAACAAGGTAGAATTTTTATTCATTTGTTCATGGGATGTGGGAGTCACTGTCTGGACCAGCATTTGTTGCCCATCCCTGAGGGCAATTAAGTGTCAACCATCTAGTTGTGGATCTGGAGTCACATATTTGATTTGATTTGAATTAATATCGTCACATGAATTAGTATACAGTGAAAAGTATTGTTTCTTGTGCGCTATACAGACAAAGCATTTCATTCATCGAATGCATAGGGGAGAAGGAAAGGAGAGGGTGCAGAATGTAGTGTTACAGTCATAGCGAGGGTATAGAAACAGGCCAGACCAGGTAAGAATGGCAGATTTCCTTCTCTCTCAATGAAGTTAGTGAGGCAGTTGCTGTTTTCCCGACAATCAGCAATGGTTTCATGGTCATAATGAGCGATGCGGTGGTTAGCTCTGCTGCCTCACAGCGCCAGGGACCTGGGTTTGATTCCCGGCTTGGGTCACTGTCTGTGTGGAGTCTGCACGTTCTCCTCTGGGTGCTCCGGTTTCCCGCTAAGATGTGCGGGTTAGGTTGATTGGCCATGCTAAATTGACCTTTAGTGTTCTGGGATGTGTAGGTTAGAGGGATTAGTGGGTAAATACGTGGGGTTGTGGGAATAGAGCCTGGGGTGGGATTGTTGTCAGTGTAGACTCAACGGGCCAAATGGCCTCCTTCTGCACTGTAGGGTTTCTATGATTCTAGTAGACTTTTAATTCAAATTTCATCATCAGCCGTGATTCCCAGAACATAGTGTCCACGACACTACACCATCACCTATCTCGTTAGCTTTGCAGCTAATGAAGTATCTCATAGAACAGAATTTCATAGAATCCCTACAATACAGAAGGAGGCCATTTGGCCCATTGGGTCTGTACCAACTGCAATCCCACCCAGGTCCTATTCCCATAAGCACTGGTATTTTCTCCTGACTCTAAAGGGCAATTTTAGCACGGCCAATCAACCTAATGCACAATCTTTGGACTGTGGGAGGAAACCGGAGCACCCGGAGGAAACCCACGCAGACACGGTAGTGAGTTTTAAGGGGCGTCTTGACAAGTACATGAATAGGACGGGAATAGAGGGATATGGTCCCCAGAAGATCAGGGGGTTTTAGTTAAGTCGTGCAGCATGGTCGGTGCAGGCTTGGAGGGCCGAAGGGCCTGCTCCTGTGCTGTAATTTTCTTTGTTCTTCTTTGACACAGGAAGAACGTTCAAACTCCACTCAGACAATGAACCCAAGCCGGGAATCGAACCCGGGGTCCCTGGCACTGCGAGGCAGCAGTGCTAACCGCTGTGCCACCGTACCGCCCGTGCCTTTGAAGTGTGGCTGCTGTTGGCAGTAGAGGAAACGTGGCAACCAATTGGTGCACAGCAAGATCCCACAAGCAGCAATAAGATGTGAGCCTGATAAGTTTTGAAACAATTTTGAACGAGGGGTATATGTTGGCTGGGCTGATAGGAATAACTCCGCTGCCTTTGATGTGGTGAGCATCTCTCATGTTCACTGCAGCTCAGCCGAAAGGTGGCACCTGTGACACTACAGCCCTCCCTCTGTGCTGCACATGGCAGGCTAAGATTTTTTTCACTTGAACCTCCAGAGCTGGACTTAAACCCAAAGTCCCCTGACTCTCTGGTGCCAAAGCTAAACCTCGGCTGGAATTATATCTGCTGTTAAAGCCGCAAAAAGGTTGCAATGGAGATTTATGATGTCATGAATATAGTTACGAGGCCTTTAATATCCAGGATTGGATTTACAGGAGTGATAAATGTTCGGGAGATGCTTGCCAGAAATATTCAAACTTCTTCCGAGTTGTGTAGTGAGATGTTGTACAGTGATCAGTAATAACTGTTGTAGACGCCCAAAAAAAAAATCTCGGAGCAAAATGAAGGGAGTGGGAGGAGAGATACAAAGAACAAAGAACAAAGAACAATCCAGCACGGGAAACAGGCCCTTCGGCCCAACGAGCCTGCGCCGCCACATCACCCTGCACCTATTCTACCCTGCGTGGTGGCGGACTGGTAATCTCGGTGCTAATCCAGAGGTCCAGGCCTATGCTTCTGTGGACATGGGTTCAAATCTCACCACGCGCAGCTGGCGAAAGTTAAGATTAATGAATAAATCTGCAAATGAAAGCCCGTTGTCAGCAGTGGTGACCATGGCAACCACCGCTGGTTGTTGTCAAGACCCATCTGGTTCACGAGAATCATAGAATCACACAGGAGGCCATTTGGCCCATCGAGTCCGCACCAATACATTAGAAACACTTTAACTCCCGCCTCGTCCCATCTGCCAGCACTTGGCCCACAGCCCTGAATGTTATAGAACATAGAACATAGAACACTACAGCACAAACAGGCCCTTCGGCCCTCGAGTTGCGCCGATCACATCAACCCCACCAATCTATAGACCTATCTATAACCCCCAATCCCATTAAACCCCATATACTCATCCAGAAGTCTTTTAAAAGACCCCAGCGAGTTTGCCTCCACCACCGATGACGGCAGCCGATTCCATTCACTCACCATCCTCTGAGTGAAAAACTTACCCCTAACATCACCTCTGTACTTCCCTCCCCGCACCTTAAATCTGTGTCCTCTCGTAGCGACCATTTCAACCCGGGGAAATAGCCTCAGAGAGTCCACCCTATCTATTCCTCTCAACATTTTATAAACTTCTATCAGGTCGCCTCTCAACCTTCGCCTCTCCAGAGAAAAGAGTCCCAGCTCCCTCAACCTATCTTCATAAGGCATGCCTCCCAGTCCAGGCAACATCCTTGTAAATCTCCTCTGCACCCTTTCAATAGCTTCTACGTCTTTCCTATAGTGAGGCGACCAGAACTGCGCACAGTACTCCAAATGAGGCCTGACAAGGGTCCTGTAAAGTTGCAGCATTACCTCCCGACTCCTAAACTCAATCCCTCGATTAATGAAGGCCAGTACACCATACGCCTTCTTGACCACCTCCTCCACCTGCGAGGCCGATTTAAGAGTCCTGTGGACCCGGACCCCGAGATCCTTCTGCTCTTCAACGCTACTAAGACTCCTGCCCTTGATAGTGTACTCGTTCATCCCGTTGGTTCTGCCGAAATGGACTACTACACATTTATCCGCGTTGAAGTCCATCTGCCACTTCTCCGCCCATTCCTGCATCCTATCCATGATGGGCCAAGTGCTCATCCAGATACTTTTTAAAGGATGTGAGGCCTCCACTGCCC
Source organism: Prionace glauca (assembly GCA_037974335.1). Taxonomy (NCBI): domain Eukaryota; kingdom Metazoa; phylum Chordata; class Chondrichthyes; order Carcharhiniformes; family Carcharhinidae; genus Prionace; species Prionace glauca. Next base: position 13,015,304 of record CM075726.1, read on the forward strand.
TCCCAGGCAGCGCATTCCAGACCCTCAGCGCCCTCTGGGTAAAAAAGCTTTCCCTCACATTCCCCCTAAACCTCCTGCCTCTCACCTTGGACCAATGTCCCCTCGTGACTGACCCTTCAACTAAGGGGAACAGTCACTTCTTACCCACTCTGTCCATGTTCCTCATAATATTGTACACCTCGATCAGGTGGCCCCTCTGTCTTCTCTGCTCCAGTGAGAACAACCCAAGCCTTTCCAACCCCTCCTCATAACTGAAATGATCAGAAATCTGAGGGAAATCTGCCCTCCTTGTCTGGTCTGGCCTACACGCGATTCCAGGCCCCACCCACCCCACAGGGACGATGGTTGGCCCACAGTTCAAGGGCGATAAGGGATGAGCAGCAAATGTTGGCCCACGGACAATTCTGCCTGCGCCTCATGAAGAAAGTGAAGGTTTGAATGCAATTTTTCAAGCGCAGAATAATGTGAACGCGGAATATATCAGCGCAGGTGGTTATTAAAGCTGCTTCAAACAAAGTGTGTATGAATGAAGGAGGAGGATATTGCGGCCAGAAAGTGGCTACTTCAAATCTCAATCCAGGCACGCCATGGAATCCCACAATGCGGCCATTCGGCCCATCGATTCCACACCAATCACAATCCCAGCCAGGCCCTATCACCATAACTCCATTCATTTACCCTAGCTAGTCCCCCCTGACATGAAGGGGCAATTTAGCATGGCCAATCCACCTAACCCACTCATAGAACCATAGAAAATTACAGCTCAGAAACTGTCCTTTTGGCCCTTCTTGTCTGTGCCGAATCATTTTTCTGCCTAGTCCCACTGACCTGCACTTGGACCATATCCCTCCACACCCCTCTCATCAATGAACCTGTCCAAGTTTTTCTTAAATGTTAAAAGTGACCTCACATTTACCACTTTATTCAGCAGCTCATTCCACACTCCCACCACTCTCTGTGTGAAGAAGCCCCCCCTAATATTCCCTTTAAACTTTTCCCCTCTCACCCTTAACCCATGCCCTCTGGTTTTTTTTCTCCCCTAGCCTCAGTGGAAAAAGCCTGCTTGCATTCAACATAGAACATAGAACATAGAACATAGAACATAGAACATTACAGCGCAGAACAGGCCCTTCGGCCCACGATGTTGCGCCGACCAGTTACAAAACAATGACCCACTAGCCTAAACCAATCCCTTTTCATCCATAAACCTATCCACAGATCTTTTAAACGCCCCCAAACTAGGTGCATTTACAACTGCAGCTGGCAGGGCATTCCAGTCCCTCACCACCCTCTGGGTAAAGAACCTACCCCTGACATCTGTCCTATAACTACCCCCCCTTAATTTAAAATCGTGCCCCCTCGTGTTAGCTTTCTCCATCCTAGGAAAAAGGCTATCACTATCTACCCTGTCTAAACCTCTAATCATCTTATATGTTTCAATGAGATCCCCTCTTAGCCGCCTTCTTTCCAGCGAAAACAACCCCAAATCACTCAATCTCTCCTCATAGGATCTCCCCTCCATACCAGGCAACATCCTGGTAAACCTCCTCTGCACCCTCTCCAAAGCCTCTACATCCTTCTTGTAATGTGGGGACCAGAACTGCACACAAAACTCCAAGTGCGGCCGCACCAGAGATGTGTACAGTTGCATCATGACGCTACGACTCCTAAATTCAATCCCCCTACCAATAAACGCCAAAACTCCGTATGCCTTCTTAACAACTTTATCTACTTGATTCCCAACTTTCAGGGATCTATGTACACATACACCTAGATCCCTCTGCTCCTCCACACTATTCAAAGTCCTCCCGTTAGCCCTATACTCAACACATCTGTTATTCCTACCGAAATGAATTACCTCACACTTCTCCACATTAAACTCCATTCGCCACCTCTCAGCCCAGCTCTGCAACCTTTCTAAGTCATCCTGCAAACTATGACACCCTTCCTCACAATCTACCACACCTCCGACTTTGGTGTCATCAGCAAACTTACTAATCCACCCAACTATACCCTCATCCAGATCATTAATAAAAATTACAAACAGCAGTGGCCCCAAAACAGATCCCTGAGGCACACCACTTGTAACCGAACTCCATGACGAATATTTCGCATCAACCACCACTCTCTGTCTCCTATCTGCTAGCCAATTCCTGATCCAATTACCTAGATCACCCCCAATCCCATACATCTGCATTTTCTGCAGAAGCCTACCATGGTGAACCTTATCAAACGCCTTGCTAAAATCCATATACACCACATCAACTGCCTTACCCCTATCCACCTCTTTGGTCACTTTCTCAAAGAACTCGATAAGGTTAGTAAGGCATGACCTACCCGCTACAAAACCATGCTGACTATCTCTAATCAACTCATTACTTTCCAAATAACTATAAATCCTGTCTCTAATAATCCTTTCCAAAACCTTACCCACCACAGAAGTAAGACTCACCGGTCTATAATTCCCAGGGAAGTCCCTTCTCCCCTTCTTAAACAATGGGACAACATTTGCTGTCCTCCAATCTTCTGGTACTATACCAGAGACTAACGACGACCTGAAGATCAGAGCCAGAGGCTCCGCAATCACCCCTCTTGCCTCCCAAAGAATCCTAGGGTAAATCCCATCTGGACCAGGGGACTTATCTATTTTCAAACCCTCTAAAATATCCAGCACATCCCCCGTATCAACTGCAATACTATCTATTTCACACCCCTGCACCCCAGTGTCCTCCTCAGCTACATTCCCGTCCCCTTGCGTGAACACCGAAGAGAAATATTGGTTCAACGCCTCTCCAATCTCCTCCGGTTCCACACACAACTTCCCTCTACTGTCTGTAACTGGCCCTAATCTTGTCCTAACCAACCTTCTGTTCTTGACATACCTGTAAAACGCCTTAGGGTTCTCCTTAATCCTATCAGCCAAAATCATCTCATGCCCTCTTTTGGCCCTTCTTAACTCCCTCTTCAACTCCCTCCTAGCCAATCTAAAACTTTCTAATGCACTACCTGAGCCCTCAAGCCTCATCCGAACATAAGCCTCCTTTTTCTTCCTAACCAACGAATCAACTTTTTTGGTGCACCACGGTTCCCTGGGCCTACCAAATCCTCCTTGCCTGACAGGGATATACTTATCACAGACCCGCAATAGCTGCTCCTTGAAAAATCTCCACATCTCGGATGTTCCCAGTCCCTGTAATCTCCCATTCCAACCAATGCTTCCTAATTCTCTCCTAATAGCCTCATAATTACCCTTCCCCCAGCTGAAACTACTGACCCGAGGTTCATGCCTATCCCTTTCCATCACTAAGGTGAACGTAATCGAATTGTGATCACTATCCCCAAACTGTACACCAACTTCCAAGTCTAGCACCTGGTCTGGCTCATTACCGAGCACCAAATCCAATATAGCCTCACCTCTCGTCGGCCTGTCTACATACTGAGTCAAAAAACCTTCTTGCACACTTTGAACAAAAACTGACCCCTCTAACGAGCCAGAGCAGTAGCAATTCCAATCTACATGAGTAAAGTTAAAGTCCCCCATAACAATTACCCTATTACTTTCACTCCTAACAAGGATCGTCTCCGCAATCCTTTCCTCAACCTCTCTAGAACTTTTTGGAGGTCTATAAAAGACTCCCAACAGGGTGACCTCTCCTCTCCTATTTCTAATCTCCGCCCATATTACCTCAACAGACAAGTCCTCATCAAAGTTCCTCTCTGACACTGAGATACAGTCCTTGACCAATAATGCTACCCCACCCCCCCTTCTACCTCCTTGTCTACTCCGATTAAAGCATTTGTACCCCGGGACCTGCAACATCCATTCCTGACCCTGCTCTATCCAAGTCTCTGAAATGGCCACAACATCGAAGTCCCAGGTACTGGTCCACGCTGCAAGTTCATCCACCTTATTGCGAATACCCTCGCATTAAAGTATACACATTTCAAACCACATTCCAAACCCTGTTCCGCCCCTCTCCCGCAATGCCGGGCATTGCAGTCCCCATCTACGCCCCCCTCACTTTCACCCCCTCTACTCAGGATCCCACCCCCCCTCTGAATCAGTTTAAACCACTCTGCATAACCTTAACAAATTTACCTCCCAGGATATTTGTTCCCCTTTGGTTCAGGTGAATCCCATCCCTCTGATAAAGGTCACTCTATCTATACCCATCAACTATCAAATCTCCCCTCATTCTTCTACGCTCCAGGGAATAAAGTCCTAACCTGTTCAATCTCTCTCTGTAACTCAGTTTCTCAAGTCCCGGCAACATCCTTGTGAACCTTCTCTGCACTCTTTCAACCTTATTTACATCCTTCCTCTAACGAGGTGACCAAAACTATACACAATACTCTAAATTCAGACTCACCAGTGCCTTACACAACCTTACCGTAACATTCCAACTTTTATACTCGATACTCGGATTTATGAAGGCCAATGTACCAAAAGCACTCTCTATGACTCTATCCACCTGTGACAGCATCACACCTTTGGAGTGTGGGACGAAACCCACCCAGACACGGGGAGAACATGCAAACTCCGCACAGGCAGTGACCCAAGCCAGGAATCGAACCCTGGTCCCTGGAGCTGTGAGGCAGCAGTGCTAACCACTGTGCCACCATGTTACCCCAACGAATGCTTCATTGCTGGAGATGTTGTCTTTTGCATGAAACCAAGGGCTGTTCTCCTCAGATCAAATAGATGATCTGATTGTGAAGGAAACCAGTAGCCCTCTCTCAAAAACCTGTAATGAAGATTCACCCTGGGATCCTTTACCCACAGGAAGCTGTGGAGGTGAAACCCTTGAACATTTTCAGTGCTGAGATTGACAGGTTTTTAATCAGGAGGGGAATGAAGGGTTATGGAGCTCCAGCAGGAAAGTGAACTTAGCGGGTGTTAGATCAGCTATGATCTTATTGAATGACGGAGCAGATTTGAAGGGCTGAATGGCCTACTGTTGTTCCTGTTTCTTATGGTCTTCAGTTGGAGGGTCTCTGTTCCTACATTGACTGACACCTCTGTCGATATAAGAACAGTGATTCTACTTCAAGACTAACCGCAGTGGGTCTAAAACAAGCCTATAATACGTTGTCATGTCAATGATATCTCCTCCTTTTTACCTGCAGGTACAGGGAAGAACAGGGACAAGGAACTTGAGTAGTGAAGCCAGTGTCGGTAACAGGCAGATGTGGAGTATTTGAGTCGTTAGATTTTGAGGATTGTGTTTTGAGTGCGGTCAAATTCAGCCCCATGATGTAGGAGTAGGAGTAGGCCATTCAGCCCATCGAGTCTGCCCCACCATTCGATGAGATCATGATTGATCTGATGTGATAAGCCTCAACTCCACTTTCCAATGTTCCAAACTCCAGTGACGAGCTAGGATAAATGCATGGGGATACAGGGATACGGCCTGGCCGGGATTGTGATAGGTAAAGAGTCAATGGGCCGAATGGCCTTCTCATGCACTGTGGGACTGTGTGCTGCTTGGATTGAGACTTGAAGCAGCCACTTTCTGACTGCAACATCTTTCTCCTTCATTCTTATCGCCTGGATTCCCCGACTGATTAAAAATCTGTCTCTCTCAGCCTTGAACATACTCAATGACCCAACCTCTACCGCTCTCTCCGGTAAAGAAGATTCATTAACCAAAAGAGAAGATGCTGGAAAATCTCCGCAGGTCTGGCAGCCCATCAGTAAGGGGAGAAAAGAGCTGACGTTTCGAGTCGCGATGAACTTTTGTTAAAGCTAAAGGCATAGAAAGATATTTCTACAGCCGGGGGAGGGAATGAAAGATGAGTCATAGCCACAGAAACCAGGGGAAAGGCTGCTAATGGCAGCCCAACGCTACGAGAGAAATGGAGAGCAGTGAAGGTGGATAGTGGTGGGGGGTGGGAGGGGGGGTGGGGGGGAGGGTGGGGGGTGGGAGGGGGGGTGGGGGGGAGGGTGGGAGGGTGCGGGGGTGGGGGGGAGGGTGGGAGGGGGGGTGGGGGGGAGGGTGGGAGGGTGGGGGGGGTGGGGGGGAGGGTGGGAGGGTGGGGGTGGGACGGTGGGAGGGGGGGTGGGGGGGAGGGTGTGGGAGGGGGGGTGGGGGGGGAGGGTGGGGTGGGGGGTGGGGGGGAGGGTGTGGGAGGGGGGTGGGGGGGGAGGGTGGGGGGGGTGGGGGGGTGGGGGGGAGGGTGGGGGGGGAGATGGTGGGGGGGAGGGTGGGGGGGGGGTGGGGGGGAGGGTGGGGGGGAGGGTGGGGAGGAGGGTGGGGGGTGGGGGGGAGGGTGGGGGGGGTGGGGGGGGGTGGGGGGGTGGGGGGGTGGGGGGGTGGGGGGGGGAGGGTGGGGGGGAGGGTGGGAGGGGGGTGGGGGGGAGGGTGGGGGGGTGGGGGGGGAGGGTGGGGGGGTGGGGGGGGAGGGTGGGGGGGTGGGGGGGGAGGGTGGGGGGGAGGGTGGGAGGGGGGTGGGGGGGAGGGTGGGGGGGAGGGGGAGACATACGGGAATGCTCTCGGAGAGAGAAGAGAAGGGTCATCAGGATTGGAAACGTCAGCTTTTTTCTCTCCTCACAGATGCTGCCAGACCTGCTGAGGTTCTCTCTTTTGGTTTCAGATTGCAGCATCCACATTTATTTGCTTTTATCCAGATTTACTTAAAAAGATTCACTACCCTCCTCTGTGTCCGAAATGAGTGACCCCCTTACTCTGAGGTTCTGCCCTTTGGTGCTAGACTCTCCCTCAAAATGAAACAACCCCTCTACCTCGACCCTGTCAGCCCCCTGCGAATCCGAAATGTCTCAGTAAGGTCCCCTCTCGTTCTCCTAAACTCCAGTGAGCGCAGGCCCCACTCTGCTAAACTCCAGTGAGTGCAGGCCCCGTTCTGCTAAACTCCAGTGAGCGCAGGCCCCGTTCTGCTAAACTCCAGTGAGTACAGGCCCCACTCTGCTAAACTCCAGTGAGTACAGGCCCCACTCTGCTAAACTCCAGTGAGTACAGGCCCCATTCTGCTAAACTCCAGTGAGTGCAGGCCCCATTCTGCTAAACTCCAGTGAGCACAGGCCCCACTCTGCTAAACTCCAGTGAGCGCAGGCCCCACTCTGCTAAACTCCAGTGAGTACAGGCCCCACTCTGCTAAACTCCAGTGAGTACAGGCCCCACTCTGCTAAACTCCAGTGAGTGCAGGCCCCATTCTGCTAAACTCCAGTGAGCACAGGCCCCACTCTGCTAAACTCCAGTGAGTACAGGCCCCGTTCTGCTAAACTCCAGTGAGTACAGGCCCCATTCTGCTAAACTCCAGTGAGTACAGGCCCCGTTCTGCTAAACTCCAGTGAGTACAGGCCCCACTCTGCTAAACTCCAGTGAGCGCAGGCCCCACTCTGCTAAACTCCAGTGAGTACAGGCCCCACTCTGCTAAACTCCAGTGAGTACAGGCCCCACTCTGCTAAACTCCAGTGAGTGCAGGCCCCATTCTGCTAAACTCCAGTGAGCACAGGCCCCACTCTGCTAAACTCCAGTGAGTACAGGCCCCGTTCTGCTAAACTCCAGTGAGTACAGGCCCCATTCTGCTAAACTCCAGTGAGTACAGACCCCGTTCTGCTAAACTCCAGTGAGTACAGGCCCCATTCTGCTAAACTCCAGTGAGTACAGGCCCCGTTCTGCTAAACTCCAGTGAGTACAGGCCCCGTTCTGCTAAACTCCAGTGAGTACAGACCCCGTTCTGCTAAACTCCAATGAGCACAGGCCCCGTTCTGCTAAACTCCAGTGAGTACAGACCCCGTTCTGCTAAACTCCAGTGAGCACAGGCCCCACTCTGCTAAACTCCAGTGAGTACAGGCCCCGTTCTGCTAAACTCCAGTGAGTACAGGCCCCGTTCTGCTAAACTCCAGTGAGTACAGGCCCCGTTCTGCTAAACTCCAGTGAGTACAGGCCCCGTTCTGCTAAACTCCAGTGAGTACAGGCCCCGTTCTGCTAAACTCCAGTGAGCACAGACCCCATTCTGCTAAACTCCAGTGAGCACAGACCCCATTCTGCTAAACTCCAGTGAGTACAGGCCCCGTTCTGCTAAACTCCAGTGAGCACAGGCCCCGTTCTGCTAAACTCCAGTGAGTACAGGCCCCGTTCTGCTAAACTCCAGTGAGTACAGGCCCCGTTCTGCTAAACTCCAGTGAGTACAGGCCCCGTTCTGCTAAACTCCAGTGAGCACAGACCCCATTCTGCTAAACTCCAGTGAGCACAGACCCCATTCTGCTAAACTCCAGTGAGTACAGGCCCCGTTCTGCTAAACTCCAGTGAGCACAGGCCCCGTTCTGCTAAACTCCAGTGAGCGCAGGCCCCGTTCTGCTAAACTCCAGTGAGTACAGGCCCCATTCTGTTAAACTCCAGTGAGCACAGGCCCCGTTCTGCTAAACTCCAGTGAGTACAGGCCCCGTTCTGCTAAACTCCAGTGAGTACAGACCCCATTCTGCTAAACTCCAGTGAGTACAGGCCCCGTTCTGCTAAACTCCAGTGAGCACAGGCCCCGTTCTGCTAAACTCCAGTGAGCACAGGCCCCATTCTGCTAAACTCCAGTGAGCACAGGCCCCATTCTGCTAAACTCCAGTGAGCACAGGCCCCGTTCTGCTAAACTCCAGTGAGCACAGGCCCCGTTCTGCTAAACTCCAGTGAGCGCAGGCCCCGTTCTGCTAAACTCCAGTGAGTACAGGCCCCATTCTGTTAAACTCCAGTGAGCACAGGCCCCGTTCTGCTAAACTCCAGTGAGTACAGGCCCCGTTCTGCTAAACTCCAGTGAGTACAGACCCCATTCTGCTAAACTCCAGTGAGTACAGGCCCCGTTCTGCTAAACTCCAGTGAGCACAGGCCCCGTTCTGCTAAACTCCAGTGAGCACAGGCCCCATTCTGCTAAACTCCAGTGAGCACAGGCCCCGTTCTGCTAAACTCCAGTGAGTACAGGCCCTGATTGATGACAATTAGCTGCTGGCCTTGTTCACATCTCATTAAAATGTTAATTTTTGTGTTCCAAACTGAGTTGCTGGTATAATCTTATCAGTCACGCTCCTCATATTCATTTAGCCACTGATTTCACTTTAAGTTAAGAAATAAAATGTTTGGCGCCGCTGTTATTGATGTTTGAATTGAACTTATCCCTAATTTAGTGGAACTTATTGAACATAAGTACATAAGAACACAAGAAATAGGAGCAGGAGTAGGCCATCTGGCCCTTCGAGCCTGCCCCGCCATTCAATAAGATCATGGCTGATCTGTCGTGGCTCAGTTCCACCTTCCCGCCCTCTCCCCATAACCCTTAATCCCTTCTCTTATCAAAAACCCATCAACCCGTTTCTTAAAAATATTTAGCGAGGCAGCCTCCACCACTTCAACGGGCAGAGAATTCCAGAGATTCACCACCCTTTGAGTGAAGAAGTTCCTCCTCAACTCTGTTCTAAACCGCCCCCCCCTTTATCTTGAGGCTGTGCCCCCTAGTCCTACTGTCTTTTTTGAGCGGGAACAGTGTCTCCACCTCTATCCTATCCATCCCATTCATCATCTTATACGTCTCAATGAGATCTCCCCTCAGTGACTCCCGGGATGGGTGAGATTGAGTCTGAGCATTTCTCCTCTGGAGTGAGAGGCTTTTACCAACTTGGTGTGAGAAGGATTTGGATGCTGTGCCTCTTGGATTTATACACAAGCCCAATTTGATATGTTTCTTCTGTCAGCTTCACAAAATGTATCATTTCTTTCGCGGTACGAAATGGATATCAATTTATGGGACTTATAGCAGAGTACAGCTCTGTGCCGCAGTCTGGGGAATTGAAGATTAATCTCCAGGGCACTGCTGCGAGCAATCCAGCAGGGAAACAAAGAGAATCCACCTTAAATCATGCTGCGTTTGTTCAATTTTTCATTCCCTTTCAACAGTTTTGTTTACTAGCGATGGATATAGTGGAGATAGAATCTCTACAGTTTGCACATTCTCCTCATGTCTGCGTGGGTTTCCTCCGGGTGCTCTGGTTTCCTCCCACAGTCCAAAGATGTGTGGGTTAGGTGGATTGGCCGTGCTAAGAAATTGTCCTTTAGTATTCAGGGATGCGTAGGTTAGGGGGATTAGTGGGTACAATATGTAGGGATATGGGGGTAGGGCCTGGGTGGGATTGTGTTTGGTGCAGACTCGATGGGCTGAAGGGACTCTTTCTGACTGTAGGGTTCTATGACCACACTCAAAACACAATCCTCGAAATCTAATGACTCAAGTACTCCACATCTGCCTGTTACCGACACTGGCTTCACTACTCAAGTTCCTTGTCTCTGTTCTTCCCTGTCCCTGCAGGTAAAAAGGAGGAGATATCATTGATATGACAATTTATTATAGGCCTGTTTTAGACCCACTGCGGTTAGTCTTGAAGTAGAATCACTGTTCTTATATCGTCAGAGGTGGCAGTCAATGTAGGATCAGAGTCCCTCCAACTTAAGACGCAGGAACAGCAATAGGCCATTCAGCCCTTCAAAGCTATTCCGTCATTCAATAAGATCTTAGCTGATCTAACACTCACTAAGTTCACTTTCCTCCCTTAGCTCCATAACCCTTAATTCCCTTCCTCAGTCTCCAAATGAGCATCTTACCCAGACCCTTTCCCCGTAACCCAATGTATTTGCCCCACCTAACCTGCGCATCTTTGGGCACAAAGGGACAATTTAGCCCAGTCAATCCATCTACCCTGCCCATCTGTGAACATTAGAGACAATTTAGCATGGCCAATCTATCTAACCTATACATAGGGACGTAGAAACCCTACAGTGCAGAAGTAGGGTGGTGGAGGCGGGAACATTGGACTCGTTTAAAGTTCAGTTAGATAGGCACATGAGTGAAACGAGGATGGAGGGTTATGGTAGGGGATATTAAATAAGGGTTAGAACCTCGGGAGACACCGGAAAGGCAGGCTTGTGATTAACGTTTTTGTCTTTTTATTCCGCAGGTGGAGGTCCACCTCGTTGTCAAACGAGGGGCATGCACACGGTGGGTCGTGCGTGGGCTATTCTTGGAGGTTCCGAGAGTGGCCTAGTACTTCATGTCGGTGTGTGTCCTTGATCCTGGACCGGTAGATGGGCGCCGCAACAGCTCAGTGACTAGCACTGCTGGCTGTACAGATACATGGATTTGGGCCTGTGTCTGTGGGAGTTTGTGCATTCTCCCTGTGGATGCGTGGGTTTCCTCCGGGCGCTCCGGTTTCCTCCCACACCCCAAAGATGTGCTCTTAGGCTGATTGGTTTTACCAAATTGACACTATTCTCCCCTGAATCTGGCTAAGTCGGGGGTTCTATTTGTAGACACGCAGGGTAGAATAGGTGTAGGGTGATGCGACGGTGCGGGCTCGTTGGGCCGAAGGCCCTGTTTCCCGTGCTGGGTTGTTCTTTGTTCTTCTTTGTTCTTTGAGGCCATTCAACCCATCGAGTCTACATCGACAACCATCCCACCCAGGCCCTATCCCCGTAACTCTACATATTTTACTCCACCAACTCTGCTAACCTATGCATCCTGAGATACTAAAGGGCCATTTAGTACGGCCAGTGCACCTCACTCGCACATCTTTGGACTGTGGGAGGAAACTGGAGCACCCAGAGGAAACCCATGCAGACACGGGGAGAATGTGCAAACTCCGCGCAGACCCAAGCTGGGAATCAAACCCATGTCCCTGGAGCTGTGAGGCAGCAGTGCCAACCACCGTGCCACCATGCCATCAGATAGAATATTTAAAAAACTGTCTGCCGGACAGAGGAGATTGACCCAATCGGGTGACAAAGAAGCCTGCGTGCTTACCCATTGGCCAAAGGGTGGCGGTCTACCTGGGTAATGGGGGGAGTCTGTGGGCAGAGCAGTTGGACATTGTGTGATGGAAGCTCCAGGGATATCTCGACCATTTCGAGGGCGGCATGACAGCTCAGAGACTATCTCTGTTGCTGTGCAGACACATGGATTTGGGCCTGTGTCCGTGGGAGTTTGCGCGTTCTCCCCGTGGTTGCGTGGGTTTCCTCCGGGTGCTCCGGTTTCCTCCCACATCCCAAAAATGTGCTTTTAGGCTGATTGATTGGGTAACAAATTGTCCCTATATTGGACCTCCCTGATCCTCGCACATTAGGCGTAGACTAAAATCATGAATAGGTCACTGAGACAATGGGACGGCGGCGTGGGCTCATTGGGCCGAAGGGCCTGTTTCCCGTGCTGTGTTGTTCTTTGTTCTTTGTTCTTGATACTCCTGACTCGAGCTGGCAACACCACAGGAGGGGCAATGGTGATTGGAGGAAGGCGTTACTGCTGAGTGCCATGCCTGATTGGCCATTCACACCCCATCGCCGCTGCCAACAGGGAATTTGGCACTCTGCCAAATCTCCATTCACTGCAGCGGGATGGGAGAATCCTGGCTGCAGCTGAGGTCGGAGAACCTGGCACCCTATTCTTAAAACAATGATTGAACCCATGTTAACTATCCTTTAGAAACATGGCTTCAAGGAGCATTCTGCGTCAAACAGGGCTCGGAGACTGTTGCGTGCTCCAGGCTGGTCAGTGCAGTGTGGACTATTTGCTCAGAGATGAGATATTCGATCATATTAGGGCGGTTGGCCATACTAAACTACCCCTAATGCAAGATCCAGAAACACAACTAATGTTCTGGGGTCGAATCTCGCCAAGGCAGGTGGTGGAATTTGAATTCAATAAAAAGAATCTGGAATTAAGAATCTACTGATGACCATGAAAGCATTGTTGATTGTCAGAAAAACCCCGTCTGATGTCCTTCAGAGAAGGAAATCTACTGTCCTTACCCGGTCTGGCATACAAGTGACTCCAGAGTCACAGCAATGTGGTTGACTCTCAACTGCCCTTGGGCAACTAGAGATGGGTAATAAATGTTGGCCCAGCCACACCCATGTCCCACAAATTAATTTTAAAAAATTTACTGACCAGATAGTTGGGAATGAGAAAGGTGAATCTTTATTAAGGTGTTTCTAACACAATTATTCCATCTTTTCAATACAAGGAGACCAAAACTATGCACGATATTCCAGCAGTGGTCTCACCAAGGCCCTGTACAGTGAAATGAAACTTCTCTGCATTTATATTCCATTCTGCTTGCTATCAATGTCAATATTCAATTTGCCTCTCTAGTCACTTGCAGTAACTGCATACTAACCTCGAGTGATTCACTGGGAACAGTTTCTCCCTCTCTGCTCTGTCCAAACCTCTCATGGCTTTGAACATCTCTACTAAATCTCCTCTTAGCTTGCTCTCCTCCGAGGAGAATAGCTCCAGTTTCTCCTTGTAGCTGAAGGCTCGCAGTCTTGGATCCATCCAATGAATGTTTTCTGCCCTCTCGCTAAAGCTTTCCTATTGGTAAACAGAGTTTCACTTAATTTTTTTAATTATTTCATAGAATCCCTACAGTACAGAAGGAGGCCATTCAGCCCATCGAGCCTGCACCGGTGACAATCCCACTCAGGCCCTATCTCTGTAATCCCACATATTTACTCTGCTAATCCCTCTACCCTACACATCCTGGGATATGAAAGGAGAATTTAGCATGGCCAGTGCACCTAACCTGCAAGACATTCGACTGTGAGAGGGGAAACCACAGCATCCAGAGGAAACCCACGCAGACACAAGGAGAATGTGCAAACTCCACATCGACAGTGACAGTGCTAACGTTCTGGGGACCTGGGTTCAAATCCCACCACGGCAGATGGTGGAATTTGAATTCAATAAAAAATATCTGGAATTAAGAATCTACTGATGATCATGAAAGCATTGTCGATGAGAGATAGGATTTATGACCATTTGGAAAGATGCAGCTTATTTCGGGATAGTCAGCACGGTTTTGTGAGGGATAAGTCCTGCCTCTCAAATCTGATTGGATTCTTTGAGGTGGTAACTAAGTGTGTGGACGAAGGTAGATGTCGTATACATGGATTTTAGTAAGGCATTTGATAAAGTTGCCCATGGTAGGCTCGTGAAGAAGGTAGGGAGGTGTGGGATAGAAGGAAATTTGGCCGATTGGATAAGTAACTGGCTGTCTCATAGAAGACAGAGGGTGGTGGTGGAGGGAAAATTTTCAGACTGGAGGCCAGTTACCAGAGGTGTACCACAGGGACCAGTGCTAGGTCCTCTGCTATTTGTGATTTTTATCAATGACTTGGAAGAAGGGGTTAGAAGTGGGTTAGTAAATTTGCTGATGACACTAAGATTGGAGTAATGGATGAGGTGGAGGGCTCTTGTAGGCTGCAAAGAGACATCGATAGGATGCAGAGCTGGGCCAAAAAGTGGCAGATGGAGTTTAACCTTGATAAGTGCAAGGTGATTCATTTTGGTAGGACAAACTTGAATGTAGATTACAGGGTCAATGGCAGAGATCTGAGGAATGTGGAGGAACAGAGAGATCTTGGGGGTCATATCCACATTTCTCTGAAGGTTGCCACTCAAGTGGATAGAGCTGTGCAGAAGGCTTATATTGTGTTAGTGTTTATTAACAGGGGATTGAGTTTAAGAGCCGTGGGGTTATGCTGCAACTATACCAGACAGTGGTGAGACTACATTTGGAATATTGTGTTCAGTTCTGGTCACCTCAGTATAAGAAGGATGTGGAAGCATTGGAGAGAGTGCAGAGGAGATTTACCAGGATGCTGCCTGGTTTGGAGGGTAGGTGTTATGAGGAAAGGTTGAGGGAGCTGGGGCTTTTCCCTTTGCAGCAGAGGAGGATGAGAGGCAACTTAATAGAAGTTTATAAGATGATGAGGGAGATGGAAGGAGTGGACGTGAAGAGACTATTTCCTCGGGTGGATGTAGCTGTTACTAGGGGGCATAACTATAAGGTTCATGGTGGGAGATATAGGAGGTGATGTCCGAGGTAGATTCTTCACTCAGAGAGTGGTTGGGGTGTGGAATAGACTGTCTGCTGTGATAGTGGAGTTAGACACTTTAGGAACTTTCAAGTGGTTATTGGACAGGCACATGGGACAAACCTGCACAATGGCACCAGGGAGTCAAACCCAGGCCCCTGGAACTGTGAGGCAGCAGTGCTAATCATTGTGCCATTGTGCCACCCATGGGATATGAGCATCGCTGGCTGGGCCCATCTCTAATGCCAGTAAAGTGAATGGCTTGCTCGGCCATTTCAGAGGGTATTTAAGAGTCAACCATGTTGTTGTGGCTCTGGGGTTACATGTAGGCCAAGACCATGTAAGAACAACAGACTTCCTTCTCTACATCAGTGAACCAGACGGGTTTTTCCAGCAATCAACAATGGTTTCATGGTCATCAGTTGATTCTTAATTCCAGATATTTTTTATTGAATTCAAATTCCACCACCTGCCGTGGCGGGATTCGAACCCGGGTCCCTAGAACATTAGCTGAGTTTCTGGATTAATAGTCTAGCGATAATACCACGAGGCCTTCGCCTAGTTGAAGCGTTCAAAAGGGAGTTGAATAAATCCCTGAAGGGGAAAGGTTGCAGGGTGGCAGAGTGGGAAAAGCTAAATGACTCCTGCAGAGGGCTGTAATGGCTGGATGGACAGAATGGCCACATATGTATTTGGGACGGCATAATGCATCCGGGGCAGCATGGTGCCACATTGGTTAGCGCTGCTACCTCACAGTGCCAGGGACCTGGGTTCGATTCCCGGGTTGGGTCACTGCGAGAAGTCTGCACATTCTCCCCGTGTCTGTGTGGGTTTCCTCCCGCAGTCCGATAGTCATGCTGGAGAGATGCACTGGCCATGCTAAATTCTCCCTCAGTGTACCCGAACAGATGGTGGAATGTGATGGCTAGAGGATATTCACAGTAACTTCATTGTGGTGTTAATGTGTGACTAATAAATAAACTTTACTGTAACTGTTCTAGGATTCCATGATCGGTCTAAATAGTACCTTCTTGTGAATCACTGAAGGAGGACAGTTTGGATCTGTGTGAGTGTCAGTCAGTATTGATGCCTTTTCTCTCTGTGTTAGCAGCGATCCCTCATGTATCAGCGTTTACTAGACAGCAGGAACTGACAGATGTAAAAGAGGTTACTTTGTAAAGGATCTTATCACCATGCATCACCATGTTTCCACATGTTTCACGGGATGTCAAGCACAGTGGTTAACACTGCTGCCTCACAGCGCCAGGGACCCGGGTTCAATTCCAGCCCGGGGTCTGGAGTTTGCACATTCTCCCCATGTCAGCACGGGTTTCCTCCGAGTGCTCCCACAAAGGTGTGTGAGTGAGGTTGATTGGCCATGCTAAAATTGCCCCTTGTTGTCAGGAGGATTAGTAGAGTACGTATGTGGGGTGATGGGGACAGGGCCCGGGTGGGATTGTTGTTGGTGCATGCTTGATGGGCTGAATGGCCTCCATCTGCACTGTGGGGATTCTATGAGTCAACCAAGTGTGGAGCAGTGGGCTGCACTGTTGTTTCTGAGTCAGAGGTTTGAAATCCAACTCCTGCTAATCGAGCAAATATTCTCGGCTGAAGCTCAGCACAGCGGTGAGGGAGTGCTGCATTGTTGAGGGTGCCACATTTCAGATGAGGAGGTACATAGAACCCTACATAGAACCCTACAGTGCAGAAACAGGCCCTTCGGCCCATCGAGTCTGCACCGAACACAATCCCACCCAGACCCTATCCCCATATCCCTACACATTTACCTGCTAATCCCTCTAACCTACACATCCCAGGACACTAAGGGGCAATTTTAGCATAGCCAATGAACCTAACCCGCAAATCTTTGGACTGTGGGAGGAAACCGGAGCACCCGGAGAAAACCCACACAGACACGAGGAGAATGTGCAAACTCCACACAGGCAGTGACCCGAGCCGGGAATCGAACCCAGGACCCTGGAGCTGTGAAGCAGCAGTGCTAACCACTGTGCTACTGGGGGGATTTTTAACAGCAGGTTCACACCAGGAAGATTCTCTGGTCCTGTTGCAGTGAACGGAGACCTAGCTGAGTGCCGAATCTCTCTGCCATTGCTTGTAACGGTGGTAGGTTAAGAATGGCTGGTAAGATTGTGCCCTTTATCCGCCCTCCCAGCTAGAAAAGATCCTGTGGCACTAATCCGAGTGATGGTTAACAGAGTTGAGGAGGAACTTCTTCACTCAAAGGGTGGTGAATCTTTGGAATTCTCTGCCCGTTGAAGTGGTGGAGGCTGCCTCGCTAAATATTTTTAAGAAACGGGTTGATGGGTTCTTGATAAGAGAGGGGATTAAGGGTTATGGGGAGAGGGTGGGAAGGTGGAACTGAGCCACGACAGATCAGCCATGATCTTACTGAATGGCGGGGCAGGCTCGAGGGGCTAGATGGCCTACTCCTGCTCCTATTTCTTATGTTCTTATGTATTAACATATTATCCCTAAACCCAAAAGCACTGAGTTTATCACCAAGCCAGTTGCTGTTTGTAAGACCTTGCCGCGTGGGAAAGGTTACCGTGGTTTGTTACATCATCCCAGCGACTACATTTCCCAAGTACTTCATTGATTGTAAAGGGCAATGCAAGCCTTTCTTTCTGTCACGTACACAGCATTAGTGTTAGCTGAGGGAGGTATTGTGGTGCAGTAGGTTACTGTCCCTGCCTCTGAGCCAGAAGCCCTGGGTTCGAGTCCCACGGCCAAGGAATGAGCGTCCATAATGCGGTCAAACCAATTTGAGTGCCCACCTGTAAATCCTTCCAAACAGGCCAATGGCTGGTGGGACCCTGGTCAGCCACACTTGATGTGGAGTGGCGCCCCTCAAGCTATAAGCCCCTGGCAACAGATTACTGACCTGTTCCGGGAATTACTAGCTACGGAAACATTCTGTGTTCATGCTCCAATAGGGTAAGAGAGTTGGAGTTACAGAGAAGAATATAGATGCGGTTTTGTCCATTATCATTGATTTTTTTTTGATCTTATGTAAATATTAGTAATTGTAAATCTTTGTTTATCAGTCATAATTAGGCTTACATTAACACTGCAATGAAGTCACTGTGAAAATCCCCTAGTTGCCACACTCCGGCGCCTGTTTGGGTAACACTGAGAGAGAATTTAGCTTAGCCAATGTACCTCACCAGCACATTTTTCAATCTGTGTGAGGAAACCCACGCAGACATGGGGAGAATGTACAAACTCCACATGGACAGTGATCCAAGCCGGGAATCGAACCCAGGTCCTTGGCGCTGTGAGGCAGTGGTGCTGACCACCGTGCCACCAATATAGGTTCTAAAGAAGGCATTTGCCAGAATACTAAGGGAACGTCGTGCTCACCTTGATGTAGTGTTAGAGAACATTGGGCAGCACGGTGGCACAGTGGTCAGCTCTGCTGCCCCACAGCGCCAGGGACCCAGGTTCGATTCCCGGCTTGGGTCACCGTCCGTGTGAAGTTTGCACATCCTCCCCTTGTGGGTTCACTCCAAGTGCTCCGGTTTGCTCCCACAGTTCAAAGATGCTTGGGTTAGGCGAATTGGCCATGGTAAGTTGCCCCTTAGTGTCAGGGGGGCTAGCCCTATTCCCGTAGCCCCCACATGTTTACCCCTGCTAATCCCCCTGACACCAAGGGTCAGTTTAGCGTGGGGGTAGAGGCTGGGTGGGATAGTGGTCGGTACAGACTCAATGGGCCGAAGGGCAGTGTGGGATTCTATGAACATCTCATCTCAACTAGATGGGCAGATAATGATCCATTTAACATGTTCCATTCAATGAATGACGCTTCCCAGGTACGATATGGCACCAGACATCTGTAATTTATGGATTAAAATATACCCTCCCATCATGTGTAATAAAATTATAAAGCTGTCAGCGCTTGTTAAATATACGAAGGCGACCTGTGTTCAAGGACAATATAATCTTTTCTTCTAGCTTGTGATAGCTGTCGATCAGAGTCAATTAAAGTGGGGAATTCCGATTAATGCAGCAGCGGCTGGTTAGGTCAGGCTCCTTATTTGGGCGGCACGGTAGCACAGTGGTTAGCACTGCTGCTTCACAGCTCCAGGGTCCTGGGTTCGATTCCCGGCTCGGGTCACTGCCTGTGTGGAGTTTGCACATTCTCCTCGTGTCTGCGTGGGTTTTCTCCGGGTGCTCCGGTTTCCTCCCACAGTCCAAAGATGTGCGGGTTAGGTTCATTGGCTATGCTAAAATTGCCCCTTAGTGTCCTGGGATGTGTAGGTTAGAGGGATTAGCAGGTAAATGTGCAGGGATATGGGGATAGGGTCTGGGTGGGATTGTGTTCGGTGCAGACTCGATGGGCCGAAGGGCCTGTTTCTGCACTGTAGGGTTCTAGGGTTCTATTATTTCTCCACCTCCCAAGCCGGTGGAGGCAAGGGCTTCAAAGCAGAGACTTCCTGCCTCCTGATGCGCGGAGCTTTCGTTCGAAGAGTGAGCCATCACGTTCCTGCCTCGCTGGGCACGCAGCCATGCAATCCCTTAGCTGGCACACCATGCTTCCCTGTCAGTACCGGCGGAGATTTACAGTGTGCACAATGTTCACGGACAGCTAATGGAAAGTCCTGGGCAGGAAAGCAAGCTGCTGCCCGAACTGCATTACTCTCAGGAACCGCGACCTTCGATTCGTGTCTCATTTCCCAGCGTAACCCCAAATCCGAACGAGTGTATAATGCTCAGTGCTCTTTGCAGCAACCTCGTGGATATTTACAGAGCACCGAGGTGGCGCACAGCGGCTAGAATCATAGAATCCCGGCAGCGCAGAAGGAGGCCATTCGGCCCGTCGAGTCTGCACCGACCACAGCCCCACCCGGGCCCTATCCCTGTAGCCCCCCCACACGTTCACCCCTGCTAATCTCCCTGACACCAAGGGCCAATTTAGCATCAACCTAACCCGCGTAGCTTCGGAGTGTGGGAGGAACCCGGAGCACCAGGATAAAACTCATTCTTCCGTGGGAGCACTGAAGAGAGGCTGCGATTTGCGAGTGGAGAGCTTGTGGGTACAACCCCACCCGGGCCCTATCCCCGTAGCCCCCCCACACGTTTATCCCTGATAATCTCCCTGACACAGCGACTTTTTCTTTCTTTTAAAAACTAACTTTGTTTTTAGTGAGTTTAGTGGGGGTTTTTTTTTTGGCTTGATTTAAGTTTGACCCCGGAAGTAGTCGCGAGGGCACTCGGGTCAAGTTTTTTATTCACCCTACTATAAATTAGACCGGAGGGGATTCCCGATACTCTACACAGGTAGAGTATCCCAGCCCTACCCCCTCCTCTAACCTAAAAAAGAGAGAGAGAGAGAGAGAGGGGGGCTCTGTCAGAGAGCAGGTAAGACTGCTTTTGTTTTTGTGTGTGCTGTCAGGGCTTTGGCTCACAGGGCCAAGAGATAAGGTAAGTTGTAAGTTTTTTTTTAAACTTTTTCCTCTGGGTTGCTATAAGGGGTAAGTATGAGTGTGAGACCTGTATGTTGCTGCCAGTGCAACATGTGGGAAGTCTTGGAGGCTCCTGGTCTACCAGACATCCACACCTGTGCTCGGTGTGTGGAGCTGCAGGCCCTACGGAACCAGGTTAAGGAGCTGCAAATGCAGCTCGAGGACCTTCGGCTCGTTCGGGAGAGTGAGGAGGTTATAGATAGGAGCTACCATCAAGTAGTCACACCAGGGCAATGGGATGAGGGCACTTGGGTAACTATTAGGAAGGGGAAACCACGGGTGATGGAGAGCACTCCGGTGGATGTCCCCCTTCAAAATAAGTACTCTGGCCTGAGTACTACTGGGGGGGACAGCTCATCTGAGGGAGGAAGCGGTGGCCAGGTCTCTGGAGCTGAGCCAGTGAGTCGAAAAATCAAAACAGAGAGCAGAAAGGTAGTTTTAATAGGGGACTCCACAGTGAGGGGGGGCAGACAGGCGTTTTTGTGGACGTAGAAGGGAGTCGCGGATGGGGCTGGGATTCGGGATGTCTCTGGGCGTGTCCCAGACATCCTGAAAGGGGAGGGTGAGGAACCAGAGGTTGTAGTACATATAGGTACTACTGACGTAGGCAAGAAGAGGGAGGCACTCGTGAAACGGGACTATAGGGAACTGGGTAGGCAGCTGAGGAAGAGAAAAGCGAAGGTAGTAATCTCAGGATTGCTGCCTGTGCCACGGGAGAATGAGGGAAGAAATGAAATGAGGTGGAGGCTGAATGCGTGGCTGAGGGACTGATGTCGAGGGCAGGGATTTCGGTTCCTAGATCACTGGGACCTCTTTAGGGGTAGGTGGGACCTGTACAGTAAGGATGGGTGGCACTTAAATCCCAGGGGGACTAATATCTTGGTGGGAAGACTGGCTAAGGCTACCGGGGGGACTTTAAACTAGAAAGGATGGGGGGAGGGAATTGTGATGGGGAAACTGGGTCGGAGGAGGTTAGCTCCCAGGTAGGGGAAGACCGCAGGCAGTATGGGGGGGAGGTTAGACAGGGGGTGGAGAAGGGAAATGCCCAGACTGAGGGGGTGAAGTGTATATATTTTAATGCAAGGAGTGTAGTGAATAAGGTAGATGAGCTTAGGGCGTGGATTGCTGCTTGGGATTGTGATGTGGTGGTCATTACGGAGACTTGGATGTCTCAGGGACAGGACTGGGTACTTCAGGTGCCAGGTTTCAGATGCTTCAGGAAGGACAGGGAGGATGGCGGAAGAGGTGGTGGAGTGGTACTGTTAATCAGGGACAGTGTCATGGCTGCAGAGAAAGAGGATGCCGTGGAGGGACTTTCTACAGAGTCTCTGTGGGTGGAAGTTACGAACAGCAAAGGGTCGAAAACTTTGCTGGGTATATTCTATAGGCCGCCCAATAGTGACAGGGAAATTGAAGTGCAGATAGGGAACCAGATTCTGGAGAAATGTATTAAAAACAGAGTGGTCGTGATGGGAGACTTCAATTTCCCAAACATCGACTGGAATATCCCTAGGGTAAGGGGTTTGGATGGGGAGGAGTTTGTTAGGTGTGTTCAGGAAGGTTTCCTGACACAGTATGTGGACAAGCCTACGAGGGGAGAGGCAGTACTTGACCTGGTACTGGCGAATGAACCAGGGCAGGTGATGGATCTCTCGGTAGGGGAGCATCTTGGGAATGGAGATCATAATTCTATCTCCTTCACAATTGCATTGGAACGAGATAGGATCAGGCAGGCTAGGAAGGTGTTTGTCTGGAGTAAGGGGAGATACGAAGAAGTCAGGAAGTTACTTGGACAAATAAACTGGAAGGAGGCGTTCTTAGGGAAAAGTACCGAAGGAAGGTGGCGGATATTCAAGGAATGTTTGTCTGGAGCTCTGCGTGGCAACGTTCCGATGAGACAAGGGGGTTTTGGTAGGTCGCGGGAACCGTGGTGCACGAAGGCTGTGTTGAACCTAGTCAGGAGGAAAGAGAAGGTGTACAAAAGGTTCAGGGAACTCGGAGAGGTTAAGGATCTTGAAGAGTATAAGAACTGTAGAAAGGAGGTTAAAAGGAAAATTAGGAGAGCCAGAAGGGGTCATGAGAAGACCTTGGCGGATAAGATTAAGGAGAATTCCAAGGCCTTTTATAAATATGTGAAAGGTAAAAGTATGAGAAGAGAAGGGATAGGACCTATAAAAGGTGAAGGGGGTAAGGTCTGTGTGGAACCAGAAGAAATGGCAGAGGTGCTTAATGAGTACTTTGCCTCAGTATTCACGGTGGAAGCTGATCTGGGAGATTTTGCCACGGATTTGCAGCAGATGGAAAAGATTGAGTTTGTGGATATTAAGGTGGAGGATGTGTTAGAACTTTTGAATTCTATCAAGATTGATAAGTCGCCGGGACCAGATGGGATATACCCCAGGATACTGTGGGAGGCGAGGGAAGTGATTGCAGAGCCCCTGGCGATGATCTTTGCGTCGTCAATGGAGACGGGAGAGGTTCCAGAAGATTGGAGGATTGCGGATGTAGTCCCTATTTTCAAGAAAGGGAACAGAGATAGTCCGGGAAATTACCGCCCGGTGAGTCTGACCTCAGTGGTTGGTAAGCTGATGGAAAGGCTTCTGAGGGACAAGATTTACGAGCATTTGGAGAGGTTTGACATGATCAGGAATAGTCAGCATGGATTTGTTAAGGGCAGGTCATGCCTTACGAGCCTAGTTGAGTTCTTCGATAATGTGACTGAACACATTGACGAAGGAAGTGCCGTGGACGTAGTGTACATGGACTTCAGCAAGGCTTTTGATAAGGTCCCCCATGCAAGACTTCTTGAGAAGGTGAGAGGGCATGGGATCCAAGGGCCTTTGGCCTTGTGGATCCAGAACTGGCTTGCCTGCAGAAGGCAGAGAGTGGTTGTGGATGGGGCTTTTTCTGAATGGAGGTCAGTCACCAGTGGAGTGCCCCAGGGATCTGTTCTAGGACCCTTGCTGTTTGTCATTTTCATAAATGACCTGGATGAGGAAGTGGAGGGATGGGTAAGTAAGTTCGCTGATGACATGAAGGTCGGTGGTGTTGTGGATGGTCTGGAAGGATGGCAAAAGTTGCAGCAGGACATAAATAGGATGCAGGATTGGGCGGAGAAGTGGCAGATGGACTTCAACGCGGATAAATGCGTAGTCGTCCATTTTGACAGAACCAACGGGATGAACGAGTACACTATCAAGGGCAGGAGTCTTGGTAGTGTTGAGGAGTAGAAGGATCTTGGGGTCCGGGTCCACAGGACTCTTAAATCGGCCTCGCAGGTGGAAGAGGTGGTCAAGAAGGCGCATGGTGTACTGGCCTTCATTAATCGAGGGATTGAGTTTAGGAGTCGGGAGGTAATGCTGCAACTTTATAAGATCCTTGTCAGGCCTCATTTGGAGTACTGTGCGCAGTTCTGGTCGCCTCACTATAGGAAAGATGTAGACGCTATTGAGAGGGTACAGAGGAGATTTACAAGGATGTTGCCTGGATTGGGAGGCATGCCTTATGAAGTTAGGTTGAGGGAACTGTGTCTCTTTTACCTGGAGAGACGTAGGTTGAGAGGTGACCTGATAGAGGTTTATAAAATGTTGAGAGGAATAATTAGGGTGGATTCTCAGAGGCTATTTCCCCGGGTTGAAATGGTCGCTACGAGAGGACACAGGTTTAAGGTGCGGGGAGGGAAGTACAGAGGTGATGTTAGGGGTAAGTTTTTCACTCAGAGGGTGGTGAGTGAATGGAATCGGCTGCCGTCAGTGGTGGTGGAGGCGAACTCGCTGGGGTCTTTTAAAAGATGAGTAGATGGGGTTTTATGGGATTGGGGGTTATAGATAGGTCTGTAGGTTGGTAGGTGTTGATGTGATCGGCGCAACTCGTGGGCCGAAGGGCCTGTTTGTACTGTAGTGTTCTATGTTCTATAAACCCATGCAGACACGGGGAGAATGTGCAGACTCCGCTCACTCTGTCACCTGAGGGTGGCGTTGAACCCTCTCCCTGGTGCTATGAAGCAGTAGTGCTAACCACTGTGCCGCCGTGCTGCCCGTGATATATAGGTTAGGTGAATTAGGTGGGATTACGGGATAAGCCTGGGTATGAGCCCATGCAGTCTTGATGGGCTGAATGGCCTCCTTCTGCACTGTAGGGATTCTATGACTATATCAGGAATACTGTGTACGGTTTTGGTCTCCTTATCTATGAAAATATTTACTGGTTTTGGAGTGAGACCAGATGGCCCAGTTCAGCTTCTGTGCGCTATGGTTTTAAGGTGTTCACACTTGCAGATGATACAAAGTTGGGTGGGAGGGTGAGCTGTGAGGAGGATACAGAGATGCTTCAGTGTGATTTGGACAGGCTGAGTGTGTGGGCATTTGATTTGATTTATCATTGTCCCATGTATTAGCATAAGGTGAAAAGTATTGTTTCTTGCCTGCTATACAAAGCATACTGTTCATAGAAAGGAAAGGAGAGAGTGCAGAATGTAGTGTTACAGTCACAGCTAGGGTGTAGAGAAAGATCAACTTAATGCGAGGTAGGTTCATTCAAAAGTCTGACAGCAGCAGGGAAGAAGCTGTTCTTGAGTCGGTCGGTACGTGACCTCAGATTTTTGTATCTTTTTCCCAACGGAAGAAGGTGGAAGAGAGAATGTCCGGGGTGTGTGGGGTCCTTAATTATGCTGGCTGCTTTGCCGAGGCAGTGGGAAGTGTAGACAAAGTCAATGTATGGTTTGTGTGATGGATTGGGCTACATTCATGACCTTTTAGATTTGATTTGATTTGATTTATTATTGTCCCATGTATAGATAATTGGATAAATGTAAAGTTATCCACTTCAGTAGCAAAAGCAGGAAGACAGGTTATTATCTGAATGGCTCTAAATTAGAAGAGAGAATGTTCATTGAACCATAGAACCCCGACAGTGCAGAAAGAGGCCCTTCGGCCCATCGAGTCTGCACCGAACGTAATCCCACCTGGGTTGAGACCTGGGTGTCCTCATGCACCAATCACTGAAGTTAATCATGCAAGTGTTGTAGCAAAGAAGGCAAATGATATGTTGGCCTTCATGGTGAGAGGATTTGAGTGCAGGAGCAGGGATCTCTTGCTGCATTTCTACAGCGCCTTAGTGAAGCCACACCTGGAGTATTGTGTGCAGGTTTGGCATCCTTATCTGAGGAAGGATGTCCTTGCTATAGAGGGAGTACAGCGAAGGTTTACCAGGCTGATTCCTGGGATGGCAGGTCTGTCATATGAGGAGAGACCAAGTTGGTTAGTTTAGGAGTTGGAGTTTAGAAGAATGAAAGGGACTCTCATAGAAACCAATAAGGGGTAAACATTTTTAGGACTGAGGTGAGGAGAAATTTCTTCACCGAGAGGGTGGTGAACGTGTGGAATTCGCTCCCACAGAAAGAAGTTGAGGCCAAAATGTTTCTTTTTGAGGAGCAGTTAGATATAACACTTGCGTCTAAAGGGAATCAAAGGATATGGGGGAAGGCAGGATCAGACTATTGAGTTGGATGATCAGCCATGATTATAATGAATGGTGGAACAGGCTCAAAGGGCCAAATGGCCTCCTATTTTCTAGGTTACTCTGTCTTTATGACTCTGCTTCTCCCCATCTCTGTCCTAAGTGGATAATCCTTTCACTATCCCAATTATTAGATTCACCCACAACAGGAACCATCCTCTGCATGTTGACCTTATCAATACCTCTCACTGACTTCCATATTTCCATCAAGTTGCCTCTTGCTCTTCTAAACTCCAGTGGATATACCTTTTTGCATTGCTCTGTATTCTGTCCCTAGGACACATTTACACTCCAATCAGTATTGGGATTATTGACGTTTCCCCTTAACATTAGTTCTTGCATCTTTTTTTCTAGTTTCCTAGAAATGTGTTCCTTTACCTCCTGCCCAGTGTTTGGTGGTCGATAATATACACTCAGTAATGAAATAGCACCTCTACTGTTCCTCCGTTCTAACCTAATAGATTCTGTCTTCTAACCTTCTAGCACATAATGGCTGAATAGGTCACTGACCATGGGACGGCGGCGCGGGCTCGTTGGGCCGAAGGGCCTGTTTCCCGTGCTGTGTTGTTCTTTGTTCTCTTTGTTTGTTTTGTTCTAGTGTTTTAACAGTATCTTGGATCAACGCTGCCACTGCCTCTGATTTTTCTGTTTCTATCCTTCCTGAATACCTTGGAGCTGGAAATATTAAACGTCCATTCCCCCTGCCCTTGTTTGAACAAGGTAGCCTTCAGTGTCACTCTATCCTAATCTCCTGTGGGTACCTGTGCCTGTAGTATATTGATCGTACCAAGTTCCATACACTTGCACTCTTGGAGAGAGTTCCATACAATGTTCCATACACTTACACCCGTTGTAGATCAGTTTTGTGTTTCCCGTGGCCTGGTCCTTTCTGTTGTCAGACTAATCTTTATTCTCTTACCATCTGCCTCCCCACCCTCTGCTCTGTAGCTGATCTCTTTGCCAACCTTTCTCTTGGTGCCTAATCCCTTGTCAAATTAATAGAAACTGTGCTTTATCCACCCCCCCCCCTCCCCAGCCCCTGGCCCACAACCCAGCCATGGAAGATTCTGTATCCGCTCACTCTTCACATTGTGGGCGAGTTACCATAGAACCATAGAAGTGCAAGATCCCTACAGTGCAGAATAGGTGGCACAGTGGTTAGCATTGCTACCTCACAGCGCCAGGGACCTGGGTTCTATTCCCGGTTTGGGTCACTGTCTGTGTGCAATCTGCACCTTCTCCCCGTGTCTGTGCGGGTTTCCTCCGGGTGCTCCGGTTTCTTCCCACAGTCCTGAAGGCGCGTTCCCTCAGGCGCTGGAATGTGGCTACCAGAGGATTTTCACAGTAACTTCATTGCAGTGTTAAGGTAAGCCTATTTGTGTCACTAACAAATAACCTTAAACTTAAGAGGGAATTTGGCCCATTGCGTCTGCACCAACCCTTCGATAGAGTATCTCACCCGGACCCACACCCGTGGCCTATCCCCTAACTTTAACAATTTGGGAGCTTTGGCATGACCTAACCCGCACACCTTTGGTTCTGTTGTCACTGGCTAGCAATCCAGAGACCCAGAGTAATGCTCTGGGGATCTGAGTTCGAATCCCTCCATGGTAGATAATGAAATTTGATTTCAATAAGGATCTGGAATCGAGAAGTCTAATAAATAATTGTTGTGATAACCCAACTGATTCACCTACGTATTTGAGTTATTATTGTCACATGTATTGGAATGCAGTGAAAATATTGCTTCTTGCGCATTATGCAGACACAGCATACTGTTCATAGAGTACATAAAGGAGAGGTGTGGATGGAGAAAGAATGGCTGTAACAATAGTGGCTTTAAAATGGCTAAAAGCAAATTACTGCTGATCCTGGAATCTGAAACCAAAAGAGAAAATGTTGGTAAACATCAGCTCTTTTCTCTCCTTGCAGATGCTGCCAGACCTGCTGAGATTTTCCAGCGTTTTCTCTTTTGGTTTTAAAATGGCTATTCTGGCTGAGTGTGAAGCATGCTGGGATTTTTGGTCAATTTATAAATTAAAACCAGATGCAGGTCGTAAAGAGGCTCTGGTCTGGGAGCTGTGATCTGAAACTTCCTAGATAAGGGAAGTTATACATTAACCGAGACAATGTGGCTCTGATTTTTATGGCTGCTATGTACGGGACATGTCAAAATGAAGTAAGTGTAATGGCTTCGTTCAAAAGTAATTTCATTGGATGTTCGAGACATGAAATCAGTTGCATGGTTGGCTGGATACTGAGAATCTTCTGGAAGCGAGTGAAGAATCGTGGATAAAGAGACATACAGTCCATTGTTTGGAAGCGATAAATCGAAGATACCAACCATCGCAAAAAGACTTGTACCCTGAAGGATGCTTCAGAGAACAAGAAGATAGATTCTACATTGAGGATATTTTTGGCCATGATTTTCCTAAATTCAGTAGTATCTATTATCAGTTAAATAGTTAAAGTTGATGTTTAGTTAAAATTTAAGAGTTAAGGTTCGGTTAAAAGTTGATGTTCAATTTGAGTTAAAGTTCAGTAAAGAGTTAATGAGTTGCATCTATTTATGTTTGAGTTGGCACTAGAAGTGCTAAGTAAAGAAATAATTGAAATACTGTCCTTGTTCGTCTCATTAAACTGGAATGCTTGGAAAGTGTTTAAATTAAATGATGTATAACAGAAGGAAAGGAGAGGGTGCAGAATATACTGTCACACTCATAGCTGGAGTGCAGAGAAAGAATAACTTGAGTATAGAATCATACAGTCAAAGAACGAAGAACAAAGAAAATTACTGTGCAGGAACAGGCTCTTCGGCCCCCCAAGCCTGTACCGACCATGTTGACTGTCTGAACTAAAATCCCCTACCCTTCTGGGGACCATATCCTTCTATTCCCGTCCTATTCGTGTATTTGTCAAGATGCCCCTTAAAAATTACTATTGTATCTACTTCTACTCCTTCCCCTAGCAGCGGGATCCAGGTACCCACCACCCTCTGTGTGAAAAACCTACCTCATACATCTCCTATAAACTTTTCCCCTCGCACCTTAAACCTGTGCCCCCTAGTAATTGACTCTTCCACCCTGGGGAACACTGACTATCCATTCTGTCCACGCCCCTCATAATCTTGTAGACTTCTATCAGGTCGCCCCTCAATCTCCGTCGTTCCAGAGAGAGAACAAACCAAGTTTCTCCAACCTCTCCTCATAGCCAACACCCTCCATATCAGGCAACATCCCAATAAACCTTTTCTGTACTCTCTCCAAAACCTCCACATCCTTCTGGCAGTGTGATGACCAGAATTCCAAGTGTGACCTAACTAAGATTCTATAAACCTGCAACATAACTTGCCAATTTTTAAACTCAATGCCCGTAAGCCATAGAGGTTTATAGCATGGAAGCAGAGCCTTCAGCCGAACATATCCATGCCACCCTTTTCTCATCATTAAGCAAGCCCCAATTGCCCAAGTTTGGCCCATATCGCTCTATCTCATCTTACCATATAACTGTCTAAATGCTTTTTAAAAGACAAAATTGTACCCGCCTCTACTACTGCCTCTGGCAGCTTGTTCCAGACACTCACCACCCTCTGTGTGAAAGAATTGCCGCTGTGCATCCTTTCACATCTCTCCCCTCTCACCGTAAAAGTATGTCCTCTCGTTTTAGTCTCCCTTACCTTTGGGAAAAGATATTGACTGTCAAGCTGATCTGTGCCTCTCATTATTTTATAGACCTTTATAAGATCAACTCTCAGCCTTCTACGCTCCAGGGGAAAAAGTCCCAGTCTATCCAGCCTCTCCTTATAACTCAATCCATCAAGTCCCGGTAGCATCCTAGTAAATCTTTTCTGCGCTCTTTCTAGTTTAATAATATTCTTCCTATAATTGGGTGAACAGAAGTACATACAGTATTCCAAGTGTGGCCTTACCAATGTTTTGTACAACTTCAATGAGATGTCCCAACTCTTGTATTCAATGTTCTGACCAATGAAACTAAGCATGCTGAATGCATTCTTCACCACCCTGTCTACCTCTGACTCCACTTTCAAGGAGCTATGAACCTGTACCCCTAGATCTCTTTGTTCTGTAACTCTCCATTAACTGAGTAAATCCTCCCCTGGTTCAATCTACCAAAATGCATCACCTCACATTTATCTAAACTAAACTAAACTAAACTAAACTAATCAATCCTGTTCTCTGGAGCAGAGATTTCGACGAGTGGCTGCCTTTTGGTGAGTGTGCTGCATTGTAATTACTGCATTTTGACTTACTTCTAGTTCGGGAGGGTTTTTGTTTATTTTGGCGCTCCGTAGTGGGAGATAGGCGCGGGGGCTGCTGGGAAGGGAGCGCGGGAGTATAAAAAGAAGGCCAAGGTAGATAGCGGGCAGTGGAGTGAGGCGGGAAGCAGAGTGAGAGGTAAAAGGGCTTAAGCTCACTGGGCTTGGGCGAGCGCAGGCTCGGTAACAGGAATTAGTAGGACACCTTAACAGGGGTCAAACATAATGGCAGGGTCTAGGGTTACACGTGTTCACTGTGTTCGATGCCAAATGTGGACATTTCTGGAGACAGCACATCTCCCGAAAGCCCACATATGCGGGAAATGTCTAGAGGTGCAGCGATTAAGGGCCCGGGTGAGGCAGCTGGAACTGAGACTGGAGGATATGTTTTTAGTTAGGGAAAATGAGGAGGTAATGGAGAGGAACGGCAACACTGAGCTAATACCAGAACCTACAAGTAGAGATGGATGGGTTACAGTTAGGAAGAGCAAAAAGAAAAGGAGTCATGGCAATAGTAACGCCCCGGAGGAATTACCCCGGAATGTCAAGGGTGGGGTGACAGTTGGGGTAGAGAAGGCAAGGGAGGGAGATCGGAAAGTGAAGAGTGCAGGGAGTGAGATAGTGGTGGGGGATGGGAATGTCAAGGGGATTGACAGGCGATTCTGTGGGCAAAAGTGGGACTCCAGGATGGTAGTCTGCCTCCCTGGAGCAGGGGTACAGGATGTCTCAGAAAGGGTAGAGGGAATTTTGAAGGGTGGAGGGACTGAGTCGGATGTGATAGTGCATGTAGGAGAGAAGGATGTAGGAACAAAGTGCAGGGGGGACATACGCAGGCAGTTCAGGGAGTTGGGGGCCAGGCTGAAATGTAGGGCCTCCAGGGTGGCGTTCTCTGGGCTGCTGCCGGAGCCTGGGGCTAGCAGGGCTAGAAATAATGAAATAATCCAATTAAATGCTTGGTTGAAGGATTGGTGTAGGGCAGAGGGATTTATATTCATAGACCACTGGGAAGTCTTTATGAAAGAACGGCAAATATACAAGAGGGATGGGGTACAGTTAACAGGGAAGGGCATACATATCTTAGCTGGAAGGTTAGCTGGAGTGTATCGGCAGGGTTTAAACTAATATGGAGGGTGGGTGGGGAGGTAGACGGAACTGGGATTGGGGATAGGGTAGGCCCGGAGGGTAGGAAGAAGGATCGGGTTGTTTCTGAGGGTCTTCGGTGCATGTGTTTCAATGCCAGGAGTGTGACTGGCAAAACAGATGAACTGAAGACATTAATGTTCGAAAAGAAGTTGGAAGTGGTGGCGGTGACAGAGACTTGGTTAAAGGAAGGGCAGGATTGGCAGTTGAATGTTCCTGGGTATAAGTGTTTCAGGCGAGATAGGGGTGGGTCGCTGAGAGGTGGGGGAGTGGCGTTGTTAGTTAAGGATTGCATCGTAGCAGTGCAGAGGGAGGGAGGTACGGAGGATATAGGAATCGAGTCGCTATGGGTGGAGTTGAGGAATAGGAAGGGAGATGTTACTATGTTGGGTGTGTACTACAGACCGCCCAACAGCCCGAGGGCTGTGGAAGAAGGGATAAGCAGGGACATTCTAGATAAGTGCAGGAAGAATAGGGTGGTGGTAGTGGGAGATTTTAATCTCCCCAGGGTAGATTGGAATGTACTGAGATCAGAGGGTGCTGACGGGGAGGAATTTGTACAGTGTGTAATGGAAGGATCCCTGGAGCAGTACGTGGATAGACCGACCAGGGAGGGGGCTATACTGGACTTGGTTCTGGGCAGGTGGTTGACGTTGAGGTAGGAGAGCATGTGGCTAACAGTGACCACAACTCTGTCTGGTTCAAGATATTAATGGATAAAGATGAAGCCTGTCCTAAGGGGAGGGTGTTAAATTGGGGGAGGGCTAGATACAGCCGGATTAGGCAGGATCTTAAAGATACGGACTGGGGTACGCTGTTTAACGGTAGGTCGACGCTGGGTATGTGGGAGTCTCTCAAGGGAAAACTAAAATCTTTGCAGGAAAGACATGTGCCGGTCAAGAGGAAGGATGGGAAAGGTAGGATTAGAGAGCCGTGGGTAACTAGGGATATTGAGGACCTGGTCAGGAGAAAGAGGGAGGCGTACACTAGATCGAGGCATTTGAGGACAGAGATAGCGTTAGAAGAATACAGAGAATGTAGGAGAGAACTTAAAAGGGGCATCAGAAAGGCAAAAAGGGGCCACGAAATGGCTTTGGCGGGTAGGATTAAGGAAAATCCTAAGGCATTTTACTCCTATATTAGAAACAAAAGGATGGTTAGAGGGAACATTGGTCCTCTCAGGGACAGAGGAGGGGAACTATGCTTGGAGCCTGGGGGAATGGGGGAGATCTTGAATGAATACTTTGCGTCGGTATTCACTCAGGAGAGGGGTCAGTCCTCTGCTGCTGTGCTTGAGAAGTTTGAGGATCCGTTGAGGGAAATAGTCATCACGAGGGAAGAGGTGTTGGGACTTTTAGACAGTATAAAGACGGACAAATCTCCGGGGCCTGATGGCATCTATCCTAGGCTGCTAAGGGAGGTGAGGGATGAAATTGTTGGGCCTCTGACGCAAATCTTTGTCTCTTCTTTGGACACAGGTGAGGTCCCAGAGGATTGGCGGATTGCAAATGTAGTACCGTTGTTTAAGAAGGGTCAGAGGGATAACCCAGGGAACTATAGGCCAGTGAGCTTGACTTCAGTTATAGGCAAGATAATGGAGAGGATCCTCAAGGATAGGATGTATGAGCATCTGGAGCGCTGCAATCTGATCAGGGATACGCAGCATGGCTTCGTTACAGGGAGGTCGTGCCTTACGAATCTAGTGGAATTTTTTGAAGAGGTGACAAAAACGGTTGACGAAGGACAAGCCGTTGATGTTGTCTATATGGATTTCAGTAAGGCGTTTGACAAGGTCCCTCACGGTAGGCTGATAGAAAAGGTGAAGGCTCATGGGATACAAGGCCAGGTATGTAGATGGGTGGAGAACTGGCTTGGGAGGAGGAGACAGCGGGTAGTAGTGGAGGGCTCCTTTTCCAATTGGAGGTCTGTCACCAGTGGGGTGCCGCAGGGCTCGGTACTAGGACCTGTTCTATTTGTAGTATATATTAATGACTTGGAAGAGGGGGTAGGTGGTGTGATCAGCAAATTTGCTGATGACACTAAGATGGTTGGATTGGCGGGTACTGAGGAGCAGTGCCTGGCAATGCAACAGGACATAGATAGGCTGGTAGATTGGGCAGATAGATGGCAAATGGAATTTAATCCGGAGAAATGCGAGGTGATGCACTTTGGCCGGAATAATGTGGAAGGGAGTTATATGATAAAAGGTAGAACTATCCGGAGTATAGATACGCAGAGAGACCTGGGGGTGCAGGTACACAAGTCCATGAAGGTGTCGGTGCAGGTGCAGAATGTGATGAGGAAAGCGTATGGCATGTTAGCCTTCATAGGAAGGGGTATAGAATATAAGAGTAGGAGTCTGATGTTGCAGTTGTATAGAACGTTGGTTAGGCCTCACCTGGAGTACTGCGTCCAGTTCTGGTCGCCGTACTACCGGAAGGATGTAGAGATCCTGGAGAGAGTGCAGAGGAGATTTACCAGGATGTTGCCTGGTATGGAAGGGCTGTCTTACGAGGAAAGATTGAACGCACTTGGGCTGTTTTCCCTTGAGAGACATCGGTTGAGGGGGGATCTAATAGAGGTTTATAAGATTATGAAGGGGACAGATAGAGTACATGGTGATAAGCTTTTTCCGCTATTAGAAATGGATAGAACGAGGGGTCACGGGCTTAGGGTGAGGGGGGCTAGATATAAGACTAATATTAGAGGGCAGTTTTTCACACAAAGGGAGGTGGGGATGTGGAATGCACTGCCGAGTAAGGTGGTGGAAGCAGGCACGCTAGGGTTGTTCAAGAGTCACTTGGACAGCCACATGAGCGGTCTACATATAGGGGGATATAGCAGGCCTTACTAAGCATTGTAGGCTTGGGGTCAGTTTTAGCCTCAGGGATATAGAGTCTTTTAATAATGAAATTTTTATCCACAGGCACTTAAGTCCAGCAAGGGGCATGCGTGCGGCAGGTTGTGGTGGGCTGCTCTTGGATATTGCTTCGGGAGTTGCCTACTGCTTCATGTCGTTGGTGTGCGTAAACTGGACCATCTCGAGGGCATCATGGCAGCTCAGAGGCTATCTCTGTTGCTGTGCGGACACATGGATTTGGGCCTGTGTCCGTGGGAGTTTGCGCGTTCTCCCCATGGTTGCGTGGGTTTCCTCCGCGTGCTCCGGTTTCCTCCCACATCCCAAAAATGTGCTTTTAGGCTGATTGATTGGGTAACAAATTGTCCCTATATTGGACCTCCCTGATCCTCACACATTAGGCATAGACTAGAGTCATGAATAGGTCACTGACCATGGGACGGCGGCGCGGGCTCGTTGGGCCGAAGGGCCTGTTTCCCGTGCTGTGTTGTTCTTTGTTTTTTGTTTGTTTGTAAACTCCATCTGCCATTCATCAGCCCACTGGCCCAATTGATCAAGATCCTGTTGCAATTGGTGATAGCTCTCTTCACTGTCCACTATGCCACCAATCTTGGTGTCATCTGCAAACTTACTAACCATGCCTCCTATATTCTCATCCAAATTATTAATATAAATGACAAATAACAGTGGATCCAGCACCAATCCCTGAGGCACACCGCTGGTCACAGGCCTCCAGCTTGAAAAACCCTCTACAACCACTTCTGTCATCAACCTAATTTTGTATCCAATTGGCTATCTCACCTTATGCAACAACCTATCATGCAGTACTTTGTCAAAGGCCTTGTGAAAGTCCAGGTAGACAACAACTACACTGCCCTCACCTACACCCATGTTTATCCCTTCAAAAAACTCAATCAAATTCATGAGACATGATTTTCCGCTCACAAAGCCGTGTTGATTGTTCTTAATCAGCCCCTGATGCTCTAAGTGACTAGATCCTTTCTCTCAGAATACCTTCTAACAACTAACCCACCACAGATGTGAGGCTCACTGGCCTACAGTTACCAGGCTTTCCCCTGCAGCTCTTTTACAACAAAGGTACAACATTTGCCACCCCTCAATCTTCAGGCACCTCACCTGTGGCTTTCGATGATTCAAATATCTCTGCTAGGGGCCCTCCCTGGCCTCCCACAATGTCCTGGGATACACTTCATCAGGTCCCGGGGATTTATCTACCTTGATGCGTTTTAAGACTTCCAGCATCCCCTTCTCTGTAATATGTACACCCTCAAGATATCACTATTTATGTCCCAAGTTCCCTAACATCCATGCCTTTCTCAACAGTAAATACTGATGAGAAATATTAATTTAGGATCTCACCCATCTCTTGTGGATCCGCACATAATGACCTTGTTGATTCTTAAGAGGCCCGACTCTCTCCACAATTACTTTTTTGCTCTTAATGCATTTGCAGAAGCTCTTTTGATTTTCCTTTGTCTTATTTGTCAAAACAATCCCATGTCCTTTTTTGTCCTCCTGATTTCTCTTTCAACTCTATCCTACACCCTCTATACTCTTCAAGGGATCCACTTGATCCCAGCTGCCTATGCATGTCATACGCCTCCTTCTTCTTCTTGAATATGAGGTAGGTTCATTCAAAGTCTGATGGCAATAAGAAAAAGGCTGTTCTTGAGTGACCTTACACTTTTGTACCTTTCTCCGATGGAAGAATGTGGAAGAGAGTATGTCTGGGGTGCATGGGGCCTCTGACTATGCTGGCTGCTTTTAGAAACATAGAAACTAGAAGCAGGATGAGGCCATTCAGTCCATCGAGCCTGCTCCACCATTCATTTCGATTATGGCTGATCATCAAATTCAATAGAAGGATCTCGGGGTCCGGGTCCACAGGACTCTTAAATCGGCCTCGCAGGTGGAGGAGGTGGTCAAGAAGGCGTATGGTGTACTGGCCTTCATTAATCGAGGGATTGAGTTTAGGAGTCGGGAGGTAATGCTGCAACTTTACAGGACCCTTGTCAGGCCTCATTTGGAGTACTGTGCGCAGTTCTGGTCGCCTCACTATAGGAAAGACGTAGAAGCTATTGAAAGGGTGCAGAGGAGATTTACAAGGATGTTGCCTGGACTGGGAGGCATGCCTTATGAAGATAGGTTGAGGGAGCTGGGACTCTTTTCCCTGGAGAGGCGAAGGTTGAGAGGCGACCTGATAGAAGTTTATAAAATGTTGAGAGGAATAGATAGGGTGGACTCTCAGAGGCTATTTCCCCGGGTTGAAATGGTCGCTACGAGAGGACACAGATTTAAGGTGCGGGGCGGGAAGTACAGAGGTGATGTTAGGGGTAAGTTTTTCACTCAGAGGGTGGTGAGTGAATGGAATCGGCTGCCGTCATTGGTGGTGGAGGCGAACTCGCTGGGGTCTTTTAAAAGACTTCTGGATGAGTATATGGGGTTTAATGGGATTGGGGGTTATAGATAGGTCTATAGATTGGTGGGGTTGATGTGATCGGTGCAACTCGAGGGCTGAAGGGCCTGTTTGTGCTGTAATGTTCTATGTTCTATGTTCTAATACCCTGATTCCCCCTCACTTCCCCACATACCCCTTGATTTAACCTCAAGAACTATATCTAATTTCTTCTTGAAATCAGACAATGTTTTGGCCTCAACTACTTTCTGTGGTAGTGAATTCCACACATTCACCACCCTCTGGGTGAAGAAATTTCGCCTCACCTCAGTTCTAAAAGGTTTACCCCTTATCCTCAAACTATGACCCCTTGTTCTAGACTCCCCCACCATTGGGAACATTCTTTCTGAATCTACTCTGTCTAACCCTGTTAGAATTTTATAAGTTTCTATGAGATCACCTCTCACTCTTCTAAACTCCAGTGAATACAATCCTAACCGACTTAGTCTCTCCTCATATGACAGACCTGCCATTCCAGGCCATTACAGTTGGTGAACTGTAATGGATCCAGGCAGTCCAGGGGGGCTGGAATTGTTTCGTGTCATAACTAGCCTTTCAAAGCACTTCATAATGATGGATGTCAGAGCCACTGGTCGATAGTCATTAAGGCATGCTGCTTGGCTCTTCTTTGGTACTGAGATGATAGTCTCTACCACGTCACTCACCTGAGCAGGGTCAGTTCCCACAGTCCACAGATGTGTAGGTTAGGTGGATTGTTCGTAGCCACTGGCCATGCATGGGGTTCGGGGATAGGATTGGGGCAGGTGGTGGAGTTGGGGAAGATGCTCTTTCAGAGGGTGGGTGTGGACGTGATGGGCCAAATGGCCTCCTCCTGCACTGCAGGGATTCTATGGATTCCGCTGGGCCCTGGTGGCAGAGTTCCGTCCCTAACAATAGTCAGGACAGGTTACACTCTCAGCTGGGGCATGAACCATCTGACCCTGAGGTGAATGTGCAGAACTGAATGCTCGGAGAGGCGGTGGCACAGTGGTATCGTCACTGGGCAACCATGCAGAAGAGCCAGGGTGATGCACTGGGATCCTGGGTTCGAATCCTGCCACGGCAGATAGTGGAATTTGAATTCAGTAAAAAATATCTGGAATTAAGAATCTACCAATGACCATGAAACCATTGTCAGGAAAACCCATCTGGTTCACTTATGTCCTTCAGGGAAGGAAATCTGCCGGCCTTCCCTGGTCTGGACCACATGTGACTCCAGAGGCACGGCAAGCGATGGGCTATTAATGCTAGCCTAATGAAGCCCACATCCCATGAAAGAAAAAATTGCTTTGTCTTCTATTGTTTGCTCCCTCGGCTGCTGGTGTCTACCCACTTTGGGAAGTGATTAATTGTGATCTTAGCTTTGAGTCACGGCAGGGGTGGATGCTATTTATAGCACTGTAGAATCCCCACAGTGCAGGTAGGAGGCCATTTGGCCCATCTATCTCCACTGACAGCAATCCCACCCACTTTCTGTCACCATAATCCCAGGTATTTAGAAACATAGAAAAACTACAGCACAATTCAGGCCCTTCAGCCCACATAGTTGTGCCGAACATGTCCCTACCTTAGCAATTACTATGCTTATTTATAACCCTCTATCTTACCAAGCTTCATGTACTTTTCTAAAAGTCTCTTAAAAGACCCTATCGAATCCATCTCCACCATTGTTGCCAGCAACCCATTCCATGCACTTATAAGAACATAAGAAATAGGAGCAGGAGTAGGCCATCTAGCCCTTCGAGCCTGCCCCGCCATTCAATAAGATCATAGCTGATCTGACGTGGCTCAGTTCCACTTTCCCGCTTTCTCCCCATAACCCTTAATTCCCTTGTCTATCAGAAACCTATCTACCCGTGACTTAAATATATTCAGCGAGGCAGCCTCCACCACTTCAACGGGCAGAGAATTCCAGAGATTCACCACCCTTTGAGTGAAGAAGTTCCTCCTCAACTCTGACCTAAACCACCCCCTCCCCCTTATCTTGAGGCTGTGCCCTCTAGTCCTGCTGTCCTTTCTAAGCGGCAAGAATCTCTCTACCTCTACCCTATCCATCCCTTTCATTATCTTATACGTCTCTATAAGACCCCCCCCTCACCCTTCTAAACTCCAACGAGTACAGACCCAGTCTATTTAGTCTCTCTTCATCAACTCCCTCATCTCCGGTATCAGCCTAGTAAACCTCCTCTGCACTCCCTCCAAGGCCAAAATATCCCTGCGCAAGTGCGGCGCCCAAAACTGCACACAGTACTCCAGCTGCGGCCTCACCAATGCCCTGTACAATTGCAGCAAGACCTCCCTACTTTTATATTCAATCCCCCTCGCTATGAAGGCCAGCATCCCATTTGCCTTCCTGACCACCTGCTGCACCTGCAAGCTGGGTTTTTGCGACTCATGCACAAGGACCCCGAGGTCCCTCTGCACCGTCGCCTGCTGCAGCTTTTCTCCTTTTAAATAATAATCCCTCCTCCTATTATTTCTACCAAAGTGGATAATCTCATACATGCTAACAGTTGTTAGCATTATACTCCATACACCCACCACCCTCTGAGTGAAAAACCTATCCCTGACATCTCCTCTGTACCTACTCCCCAGCACCTTAAACCTGTGTCCTCTTGTGGCAGCCACTCCAGCCCTGGGAAAAAGCCTCTGACTATCCACTCGATCAATACCTCTCAACATCTTATACACCTCTATCAGGTCACCCCTCATCCTTCGTCTCTCCAAGGAGAAAAAGCCGAGATCCCTCAACCTATCGTTGGTGTGCGTAAACTGGACCATCTCGAGGGCATCATGACAGCTCAGAGGCTATCTCTGTTGCTATGCGGACACATGGATTTGGGCCTGTGTCCGTGGGAGTTTGCGCGTTCTCCCCATGGTTGCGTGGGTTTCCTCCGGGTGCTCCGGTTTCCTCCCACATCCCAAAAATGTGCTTTTAGGCTGATTGATTGGGTAACAAATTGTCCCTATATTGGACCTCCCTGATCCTCACACATTAGACATAGACTAAAATCATGAATAGGTCACTGACCATGGGACGGCGGCGCGGGCTCGTTGGGCCGAAGGGCCTGTTTCCCGTGCTGTGTTGTTCTTTGTTCTCTTTGTTCTTTGTTCTATCCTCATAAGGTATGCCACCCAATCCAGGCAACATCCTTGTAAATCTCCTTTGCACTCTTTCTATGGCTTCCACATCCTTCCTATATTTATCCCACTAATCTCCCTGAAACTAAGGGGCAATTTAGTAAGGCCAATCCCCCTAACCCACACATCTTTGAACTGTGGGTGGAAACCCACGCAGAAACGGGGAGAATGTGCAAACTCCGCACAGACAGTGACCCGAGCCGGGAATCGAACCTGGGGCCCTGGCACCGTGAGGCTGCATTTATCTTTTAACATTTATTTCACCGTCTGACTGCATTTTACGAAGCTTTGTGAAACAGCAAATCTCATCTGTGAGCCCTGTAAATTTGGAAATTCGATTTGCATTGATGTTGCAATATGCTCAGCACCAAGCTCTGTCAACGCGGGATCAATGTGGCTTTGAGTTGAAGGGAGATTAATGTGAAGTGAGCCACAAACACCGCTTTCTCCAGGTTAGATTTAACTGCAAGTAAATCAGCCTGATCCAACAGACCTTAACAAGCAGAAATCATGACTTGCATTGGTACATAGAATCCCTACAATACAGAAGGAGGCCATTCGGTCCATCGAGTCTGTACTGACCACAATCCCATCCAGGCCTTATTCCCGTAACCGTCATTTACCCTGCTAATCCCCTGACACTAGGGCCAATTTTAGCACGGCCAATCAACCTAACCAGCACATCTTTGGACTGTGGGAGGAAACTGGAGCACCCGGAGAAAACCCACGCAGACACTGGGAGAACGTGCAGATTCCACACAGACGGTGATCTGAGGCCGGAATTGAACCCGGGTCCCTGGCGCTGTGAGGCAGCAGTGCTGACCACTGTGTCACCGTGTCGGGTTTTTCATGGCCTCCTGGTAGGTTTGACTTGCTGTAATGTCGGAACGCAGCTGCTAATCAGTGCACAGTAAGATCCCACAAATAGCAATGAAATAAATAACAAAATGCTTTGGTAACAAAATATTATTGGTTGAGGATTTACTGTCAGCCAGCAGAAATCTTGATTTGATTTGATTTATTATTGTCACATGTGCGAGTATACAGTGAAAAGTATTATGTCTTGCGCACTATACAGGTAACGCATACCGCTGGCGAATCCACGACTGTAACAGTAGTGGACACGCCAACAATAAGGGCATTTAAATGGTCATTGGACAAACATATGGATGATATTGATATAGTGTAGGTTAGATGGGCTTTAGATTGATTTCACAGGTCGGCGCAACATCTATGTTCTATGTTCATAGAGTACATACAGGAGAAGGAAAGAAGAAGTTGTAGAATGTAGTGTTACAGACACTACAGCGCGGCATGGTAGCACAGTGTTTAACACTGCTGCTTCACAGCATCAGGGAGCCACATTCGATTCCCGGCTCGGGTCACTGCCTGTGTGGAGGCTGCACATTCTCCCCATGTCTGCGTGGGTTTCCTCCGGGTGATCCAGTTTCTTCTCACATTCTGAAAGACATCCTGGTTAGATACATTGACCCAAACAGATGCCGGAGTGTGGGGACGAGGGGAATTTCACAGTAAACTTCATTGCAGTGTTAATGTAAGCCTTACTTGTGACGCTAATAAATTAACTTTACTTTAACTTAACATAGTTATGTAATGCCAGCCAGCAAAATTCTTGATTTTGATTTGATTTATTATTGCCACATGTATTAACGTACAGTGAAAAGTCTTGTTTCGTGTGCACTACACAGACAAAGCATACCGTTCGTAGAGAAGGAAAGGAGAGAGTCCAGAATGTAGTGTTACAGTTAAAGCTAGGTGTCGAGAAAGATCAACTTAATGCAAAGCAGGTTCATTGAAAAGTCTGATGGCAGCAGGGAAGAAGCTGTTCTTGAGTTGGGTGGTACGTGACCTCAGACTTTTGTGTTTTTGTCCCTAGCAGAAGAAGGTGGAAGAGAGAATGGCCAGGGTGTGTAGGGTCTTTAATTATGCTGGCTGCTTTTCCAATGTAGAGGGAAGTGTGGACAGAGCCAATGGATGGAAGGCTGGTTTGCGTGATGAACTGGACTATATTCATAACCCTTTGTAGTTTCCTGTGGTCTTGGGCAGAGCAGGAGCCCATACCAAGCTGTGATACAACCAGAAAGGATGCTTACTATGGTGCATCTATAAAAGTTGGTGAGAGTCGTAGCGGATATACTAAGTTTCCTTATCTTCAACTCTTCTCTGAACATTGCAATTTTTTTTTGGTCTTTACCTCGGTGGACAGACAAACCAGCTATCCACAGCTATCCACAGAACAGCACCTCTGACAGTGCAATGTATCCCTGGTGACGCACTAACATGCCATCCTGGGATTATGTACCCAAGTCTCAGGAATGGCCATTTGACCCCTTGCTTGAGGAGACTATCACACTGTGCACACTCGTACACAGAGGTACTCCATTATTAAAACTCTGAATTCAGTAACTGAATTAACTAATCTGAATATCACTCAATTCCGTAAAAGGAGGTCTTTGAAAAATCAAATGTGGGATGTGGGTGTCGCTGGTTAGACCAAGACACCGTATGCCTTCTTAACAA
Organism: Prionace glauca; assembly: GCA_037974335.1. Taxonomy (NCBI): domain Eukaryota; kingdom Metazoa; phylum Chordata; class Chondrichthyes; order Carcharhiniformes; family Carcharhinidae; genus Prionace; species Prionace glauca. Next base: position 13,057,599 of record CM075726.1, read on the forward strand.
CCTTATCTACTTGATTCCCAACTTTCAGGGATCTATGTACACATACACCTAGATCCCTCTGCTCATCCACACTATTCAAAGTCCTCCCGTTAGCCCTATACTCAACACATCTGTTATTCCTACCACAGTGAATTACCTCACACTTCTCCGCATTAAACTCCATCCGCCACCTCTCGGCCCAGCTCTGCAACCTGTCTAAGTCTTCCTGCAAACTATGACACCCTTCCTCACTATCTACCACACCTCCGACTTTGGTGTCATCAGCAAATTTACTAATCCACCCAACTATACCCTCATCCAGATCATTAATAAAAATTACAAACAGCAGTGGCCCCAAAACAGATCCCTGAGGCACACCACTCGTAACCGAACTCCATGATAAATATTTACCATCAACCACCACCCTCTGTCTCCTATCCGCTGGCCAATTCCTGATTCAATTCCCTAGATCACCCCCAATCCCATACATCTGCATTTTCTGCAGAAGCCTACCATGGTGAACCTTATCAAACGCCTTACTAGAATCCATATACACCACGTCCACTGCCTTACCCCCATCCACCTCTTTGGTCACTTTCTCAAAAAACTCAATAAGGTTAGTAAGGCACGACCTACCCGCTACAAAACCATGCTGACTATCTCCAATCAATTCATTACTCTCCAAATACCTATAAATCCTATCCCTAATAATTTTTTCTAAAACCTTGCCCACAACAGAAGTGAGACTCACCGGTCTATAATTCCCGGGGAAGTCTCTGTTCCCCTTCTTAAACAATGGGACAACATTCGCTAACCTCCAATCTTCCGGTACTATACCAGAGGCCAACGATGACGTGAAGATCAGAGCCAGAGGCTCTGCAATCACCTCTCTAGCCTCCCAGAGAATCCTGGGGTAAATCCCATCCAGACCAGGGGACTTATCTAAAAATGATTTTTTTAACTGATAAAGGAATCCAGGGTTATGGGGATGAGGCAGGAAAGTGGAGTGGGGGATTATCACATCAGATCATCATGGTGGCACAGTGA
>CM075726.1:13058724-13083724 GCA_037974335.1 Prionace glauca
CACGTGCTCACTGTGTTGAACTAAAATCCCCTACCCTTCTGGGGACCATATCCTTCTATTCCCGTCCTATTCGTGTATTTGTCAAGATGCCCCTTAAAAATTACTATTGTATCTACTTCTACTCCTTCCCCTAGCAGCGGGATCCAGGTACCCACCACCCTCTGTGTGAAAAACCTACCTCATACATCTCTCTATAAACTTTTCCCCTCGCACCTTAAACCTGTGCCCCCTAGTAATTGACTCTTCCACCCTGGGGAACACTGACTATCCATTCTGTCCACGCCCCTCATAATCTTGTAGACTTCTATCAGGTCGCCCCTCAATCTCCGTCGTTCCAGAGAGAGAACAAACCAAGTTTCTCCAACCTCTCCTCATAGCCAACACCCTCCATATCAGGCAACATCCCAATAAACCTTTTCTGTACTCTCTCCAAAACCTCCACATCCTTCTGGCAGTGTGATGACCAGAATTCCAAGTGTGACCTAACTAAGATTCTATAAACCTGCAACATAACTTGCCAATTTTTAAAACTCAATGCCCGTAAGCCATAGAGGGTTTATAGCATGGAAGCAGAGCCTTCAGCCGAACATATCCATGCCACCCTTTTCTCATCATTAAGCAAGCCCCAATTGCCCAAGTTTGGCCCATATCGCTCTATCTCATCTTACCATATAACTGTCTAAATGCTTTTTAAAAGGACAAAATTGTGTACCCGCCTCTACTACTGCCTCTGGCAGCTTGTTCCAGACACTCACCACCCTCTGTGTGAAAGAATTGCCGCTGTGCATCCTTTCACATCTCTCCCCTCTCACCGTAAAAGTATGTCCTCTCGTTTTAGTCTCCATTACCTTTGGGAAAAGATATTGACTGTCAAGCTGATCTGTGCCTCTCATTATTTTATAGACCTTTATAAGATCAACTCTCAGCCTTCTACGCTCCAGGGGAAAAAGTCCCAGTCTATCCAGCCTCTCCTTATAACTCAATCCATCAAGTCCCGGTAGCATCCTAGTAAATCTTTTCTGCGCTCTTTCTAGTTTAATAATATTCTTCCTATAATTGGAGTGAACAGAAGTACATACAGTATTCCAAGTGTGGCCTTACCAATGTTTTGTACAACTTCAATGAGATGTCCAACTATGGTATTCAATGTTCTGACAATGAACTAAGCATGCTGAATGCATTCTTCACCACCCCTGTCTACCTCTGACTCCACTTTCAAGGAGCTATGAACATGTACCCCTAGATCTCTTTGTTCTGTAACTCTCCATTAACTGAGTAACATCCCTCCCCTGGTTCAATACTCTACCAAAATGCATCACTCACATTAATTATTAAACTAAACACTAAAACTAAACTAATAAATAATCAATCAATGTTCTCTTGAGCAGATTTCGACGATGAGCTGCCTCTTTGTTGAGTGCTGCTATTGTATTTACTGCATTTTGAACTTACATTAGTTCGGTAGAGGGTTTTCTGTTTATTTTGCGCTCGTAGTGGGAGATAGGCGCGGGGGGCTGTGGAAGGGAGGCTGGGAGTATAAAACGAAAGGCCAAGTTAGATTAGCGGCAGTGGGAGAGAGGCGGGGAAGCAGAAGTGAGAGGTGTAATGGGTTTATGTCAGGGCTATGGCTAGCGCCTACAGTCACCCGTAACACGAATAATAGACACCTTAACCAGTAGGTCAACATATGGCAGGTTGAGGTTACGTGTTGACGTAGGTAGGATAATGTGATCAACATTTCTGTCAAGCAATCCTCACCAATTTTGAATGCTAGAGTTATGTACTGAGTGTAAGGGAGTCTTGATCTAAGTGCTGGAGGTTATTATATTATAAGTTGGAAATTTGTGAGTTTTGAGGTATTCGAACATGAGCTAGAACAGCTTCCTAAAGTAACTGAATTGTATCAGTGAAGGGCTTAAAGATTAGGTGTATGGCAATAGCTACTTTAACCGTGTATTGTATTTGTCCTATGTTATCTCCGTTCCTTTCGTCTCTCACTTCCCTTATCCTATATCCTTTCTATCTCACTATTATTTCTCATTTCCATACCCTTTTCAATACCCTTCTCAATATTCCTCCTAAGATTTCTCCACCATTCATTATACATCTCACCATTCCTTTGACACCATTCATACACCCTCCCATTGTACTCTTGTCAAATGTAATTTATTGATCATGACTTCATATGACAAGTATACATACTTTCAGCTCCCTTCCTTTACGTCACACCCTATCCTTGTTTGACACTCCAGGCATAACATGGATATTGGGCCCAGTCATGCAACTGTAGGTCTCCTAGGTGACTCGATCACATTCAGCCATCCGTGGGCTCTGTGTCATGTGCTAGCGCTATAATATGAAATAACACCAATAAATGCATGGTTGAAGGATTGGTGTAGGTGCAGAGGGTTTATATTCATAGACCACTGGGAAGTCCTATATGAGAAGAACGGCAAATATACAACGGAGGGATGGTGGTACAGGTTAACAGGGAAGGGCATACATGATCTTAGCTGGAAGGTTAGCTGGAGTGTATCGGCAGGGTTTAAACTAATATGGAGGGTGGGTGGGGAGGTAGACGGAACTGGGATTGGGGATAGGGTAGGCCGGAGGGTAGGAAGAAGGATCGGGTTGTTTCTGAGGGTCTTTCGGTGCATGTGTTTCAATGCCAGGAGTGTGACGTGGCAAAACAGATGAACTGAAGACATTAATGTTCGAAAAGAAGTTGGAAGTGGTGGCGGTGACAGAGACTTGGTTAAAGGAGGGCAGGATTGGCAGTTGAATGTTCCTGGGTATAAGTGTTTCAGGCGAGATAGGGGTGGGTCGCTGAGAGGTGGGGGAGTGGCGTTGTTAGTTAAGGATTGCATCGTAGCAGTGCAGAGGGGAGGGAGGTTACGGAGGATATAGGAATCGAGTCGCTATGGTGAGTTGAGATAGGAAGGAGATGTGTTACTATGTTGGGTGTGTACTACAGACCGCCCAACAGCCCGAGGGCTGTGGAAGAAGGATAAGCAGGGACATTCTAGATAAGTGCAGGAAGAATAGGGTGGTGGTAGTGGGAGATTTTAATCTCCCCAGGGTAGATTGGAATGTACTGAGATCAGAGGGTGCTGACGGGGAGGAATTTGTACAGTGTGTAATGGAAGGATCCCTGGAGCAGTACGTGGATAGACCGACCAGGGAGGGGGCTATACTGGACTTGGTTCTGGGCAGGTGGTTGACGTTGAGGTAGGAGAGCATGTGGCTAACAGTGACCACAACTCTGTCTGGTTCAAGATATTAATGGATAAAGATGAAGCCTGTCCTAAGGGGAGGGTGTTAAATTGGGGGAGGGCTAGATACAGCCGGATTAGGCAGGATCTTAAAGATACGGACTGGGGTACGCTGTTTAACGGTAGGTCGACGCTGGGTATGTGGGAGTCTCTCAAGGGAAAACTAAAATCTTTGCAGGAAAAGACATGTGCCGGTCAAGAGGAAGGATGGGAAAGGTAGGATTAGAGAGCCGTGGGTAACTAGGGATATTGAGGACCTGGTCAGGAGAAAGAGGGAGGCGTACACTAGATCGAGGCATTTGAGGACAGAGATAGCGTTAGAAGAATACAGAGAATGTAGGAGAGAACTTAAAAGGGGCATCAGAAAGGCAAAAAGGGGCCACGAAATGGCTTTGGCGGGTAGGATTAAGGAAAATCCTAAGGCATTTTACTCCTATATTAGAAACAAAAGGATGGTTAGAGGGAACATTGGTCCTCTCAGGGACAGAGGAGGGGAACTATGCTTGGAGCCTGGGGGAATGGGGGAGATCTTGAATGAATACTTTGCGTCGGTATTCACTCAGGAGAGGGGTCAGTCCTCTGCTGCTGTGCTTGAGAAGTTTGAGGATCCCGTTGAGGGAAATAGTCATCACGAGGGAAGAGGTGTTGGGACTTTTAGACAGTATAAAGACGGACAAATCTCCGGGGCCTGATGGCATCTATCCTAGGCTGCTAAGGGAGGTGAGGGATGAAATTGTTGGGCCTCTGACGCAAATCTTTGTCTCTTCTTTGGACACAGGTGAGGTCCCAGAGGATTGGCGGATTGCAAATGTAGTACCGTTGTTTAAGAAGGGTCAGAGGGATAACCCAGGGAACTATAGGCCAGTGAGCTTGACTTCAGTTATAGGCAAGATAATGGAGAGGATCCTCAAGGATAGGATGTATGAGCATCTGGAGCGCTGCAATCTGATCAGGGATACGCAGCATGGCTTCGTTACAGGGAGGTCGTGCCTTACGAATCTAGTGGAATTTTTTGAAGAGGTGACAAAAACGGTTGACGAAGGACAAGCCGTTGATGTTGTCTATATGGATTTCAGTAAGGCGTTTGACAAGGTCCCTCACGGTAGGCTGATAGAAAAGGTGAAGGCTCATGGGATACAAGGCCAGGTATGTAGATGGGTGGAGAACTGGCTTGGGAGGAGGAGACAGCGGGTAGTAGTGGAGGGCTCCTTTTCCAATTGGAGGTCTGTCACCAGTGGGGTGCCGCAGGGCTCGGTACTAGGACCTGTTCTATTTGTAGTATATATTAATGACTTGGAAGAGGGGGTAGGTGGTGTGATCAGCAAATTTGCTGATGACACTAAGATGGTTGGATTGGCGGGTACTGAGGAGCAGTGCCTGGCAATGCAACAGGACATAGATAGGCTGGTAGATTGGGCAGATAGATGGCAAATGGAATTTAATCCGGAGAAATGCGAGGTGATGCACTTTGGCCGGAATAATGTGGAAGGGAGTTATATGATAAAAGGTAGAACTATCCGGAGTATAGATACGCAGAGAGACCTGGGGGTGCAGGTACACAAGTCCATGAAGGTGTCGGTGCAGGTGCAGAATGTGATGAGGAAAGCGTATGGCATGTTAGCCTTCATAGGAAGGGGTATAGAATATAAGAGTAGGAGTCTGATGTTGCAGTTGTATAGAACGTTGGTTAGGCCTCACCTGGAGTACTGCGTCCAGTTCTGGTCGCCGTACTACCGGAAGGATGTAGAGATCCTGGAGAGAGTGCAGAGGAGATTTACCAGGATGTTGCCTGGTATGGAAGGGCTGTCTTACGAGGAAAGATTGAACGCACTTGGGCTGTTTTCCCTTGAGAGACATCGGTTGAGGGGGGATCTAATAGAGGTTTATAAGATTATGAAGGGGGACAGATAGAGTACATGGTGATAAGCTTTTTCCGCTATTAGAAATGGATAGAACGAGGGGTCACGGGCTTAGGGTGAGGGGGGCTAGATATAAGACTAATATTAGAGGGCAGTTTTTCACACAAAGGGAGGTGGGGATGTGGAATGCACTGCCGAGTAAGGTGGTGGAAGCAGGCACGCTAGGGTTGTTCAAGAGTCACTTGGACAGCCACATGAGCGGTCTACATATAGGGGGATATAGCAGGCCTTACTAAGCATTGTAGGCTTGGGGTCAGTTTTAGCCTCAGGGATATAGAGTCTTTTAATAATGAAATTTTTATCCACAGGCACTTAAGTCCAGCAAGGGGCATGCGTGCGGCAGGTTGTGGTGGGCTGCTCTTGGATATTGCTTCGGGAGTTGCCTACTGCTTCATGTCGTTGGTGTGCGTAAACTGGACCATCTCGAGGGCATCATGGCAGCTCAGAGGCTATCTCTGTTGCTGTGCGGACACATGGATTTGGGCCTGTGTCCGTGGGGAGTTTGCGCGTTCTCCCCATGGTTGCGTGGGTTTCCTCCGCGTGCTCCGGTTTCCTCCCACATCCCAAAAATGTGCTTTTAGGCTGATTGATTGGGTAACAAATTGTCCCTATATTGGACCTCCCTGATCCTCACACATTAGGCATAGACTAGAGTCATGAATAGGTCACTGACCATGGGACGGCGGCGCGGGCTCGTTGGGCCGAAGGGCCTGTTTCCCGTGCTGTGTTGTTCTTTGTTTTTTGTTTGTTTGTAAACTCCATCTGCCATTCATCAGCCCCACTGGCCCAATTGATCAAGATCCTGTTGCAATTGGTGATAGCTCTCTTCACTGTCCACTATGCCACCAATCTTGGTGTCATCTGCAAACTTACTAACCATGCCTCCTATATTCTCATCCAAATTATTAATATAAATGACAAATAACAGTGGATCCAGCACCAATCCCTGAGGCACACCGCTGGTCACAGGCCTCCAGCTTGAAAAACCCTCTACAACCACTTCTGTCATCAACCTAATTTTGTATCCAATTGGCTATCTCACCTTATGCAACAACCTATCATGCAGTACTTTGTCAAAGGCCTTGTGAAAGTCCAGGTAGACAACAACTACACTGCCCTCACCTACACCCATGTTTATCCCTTCAAAAAACTCAATCAAATTCATGAGACATGATTTTCCGCTCACAAAGCCGTGTTGATTGTTCTTAATCAGCCCCTGATGCTCTAAGTGACTAGATCCTTTCTCTCAGAATACCTTCTAACAACTAACCCACCACAGATGTGAGGCTCACTGGCCTACAGTTACCAGGCTTTCCCCTGCAGCTCTTTACAACAAAGGTACAACATTTGCCACCCCTCAATCTTCAGGCACCTCACCTGTGGCTTTCGATGATTCAAATATCTCTGCTAGGGGCCCTCCCTGGCCTCCCACAATGTCCTGGGATACACTTCATCAGGTCCCGGGGATTTATCTACCTTGATGCGTTTTAAGACTTCCAGCATCCCCTTCTCTGTAATATGTACACCCTCAAGATATCACTATTTATGTCCCAAGTTCCCTAACATCCATGCCTTTCTCAACAGTAAATACTGATGAGAAATATTAATTTAGGATCTCACCCATCTCTTGTGGATCCGCACATAATGACCTTGTTGATTCTTAAGAGGCCCGACTCTCTCCACAATTACTTTTTTGCTCTTAATGCATTTGCAGAAGCTCTTTTGATTTTCCTTTGTCTTATTTGTCAAAACAATCCCATGTCCTTTTTTGTCCTCCTGATTTCTCTTTCAACTCTATCCTACACCCTCTATACTCTTCAAGGGATCCACTTGATCCCAGCTGCCTATGCATGTCATACGCCTCCTTCTTCTTCTTGAATATGAGGTAGGTTCATTCAAAGTCTGATGGCAATAAGAAAAAGGCTGTTCTTGAGTGACCTTACACTTTTGTACCTTTCTCCGATGGAAGAATGTGGAAGAGAGTATGTCTGGGGTGCATGGGGGCCTCTGACTATGCTGGCTGCTTTTAGAAACATAGAAACTAGAAGCAGGATGAGGCCATTCAGTCCATCGAGCCTGCTCCACCATTCATTTCGATTATGGCTGATCATCAAATTCAATAGAAGGATCTCGGGGTCCGGGTCCACAGGACTCTTAAATCGGCCTCGCAGGTGGAGGAGGTGGTCAAGAAGGCGTATGGTGTACTGGCCTTCATTAATCGAGGGATTGAGTTTAGGAGTCGGGAGGTAATGCTGCAACTTTACAGGACCCTTGTCAGGCCTCATTTGGAGTACTGTGCGCAGTTCTGGTCGCCTCACTATAGGAAAGACGTAGAAGCTATTGAAAGGGTGCAGAGGAGATTTACAAGGATGTTGCCTGGACTGGGAGGCATGCCTTATGAAGATAGGTTGAGGGAGCTGGGACCTCTTTTCCCTGGAGAGGCGAAGGGTTGAGAGGCGACCTGATAGAAGTTTATAAAATGTTGAGAGGAATAGATAGGGTGGACTCTCAGAGGCTATTTCCCCGGGTTGAAATGGTCGCTACGAGAGACACAGATTTAAGGTGCGGGCGGAAGTACAGAGGTGATGTTAGGGTAAGTTTTCACGAAGTCAGATGTGTTGAGTGTATGAATCGGACTGCTGCCGTCATTGGTGGTGGAGGCGAACTCGCTGGGGTCTTTTAAAAGACTTCTTGATGAGTATATGGGGTTTAAATGGATTGGGGGTTATAGATAGGTCTATAGATTGGTGGGGTTGATGTGATCGGTGCAACTCGAGGGCTGAAGGGCCTGTTTGTGCTGTAATGTTCTATGTTCTATGTTCTAATCATACCCTGATTCCCCCTCACTTCCCCACATACCCCTTGATTTAACCTCAAGAACTATATCTAATTTCTTCTTCTGAAATCAGACAATGTTTTGGCCTCAACTACTTTCTGTGGTAGTGAATTCCACACATTCACCACCCTCTGGGTGAAGAAATTTCGCCTCACCTCAGTTCTAAAAGGTTTACCCCTTATCCTCAAACTATGACCCCCTTGTTCTAGACTCCCCCACCATTGGGAACATTCTTTCTGAATCTACTCTGTCTAACCCTGTTAGAATTTTATAAGTTTCTATGAGATCACCTCTCACTCTTCTAAACTCCAGTGAATACAATCCTAACCGACTTAGTCTCTCCTCATATGACAGACCTGCCATTCCAGGCCATTACAGTTGGTGAACTGTAATGGATCCAGGCAGTCCAGGGGGGCTGGAATTGTTTCGTGTCATAACTAGCCTTTCAAAGCACTTCATAATGATGGATGTCAGAGCCACTGGTCGATAGTCATTAAGGCATGCTGCTTGGCTCTTCTTTGGTACTGAGATGATAGTCTCTACCACGTCACTCACCTGAGCAGGGTCAGTTCCCACAGTCCACAGATGTGTAGGTTAGGTGGATTGTTCGTAGCCACTGGCCATGCATGGGGTTCGGGGATAGGATTGGGGCAGGTGGTGGAGTTGGGGAAGATGCTCTTTCAGAGGGTGGGTGTGGACGTGATGGGCCAAATGGCCTCCTCCTGCACTGCAGGGATTCTATGGATTCCGCTGGGCCCTGGTGGCAGAGTTCCGTCCCTAACAATAGTCAGGACAGGTTACACTCTCAGCTGGGGCATGAACCATCTGACCCTGAGGTGAATGTGCAGAACTGAATGCTCGGAGAGGCGGTGGCACAGTGGTATCGTCACTGGGCAACCATGCAGAAGAGCCAGGGTGATGCACTGGGATCCTGGGTTCGAATCCTGCCACGGCAGATAGTGGAATTTGAATTCAGTAAAAAATATCTGGAATTAAGAATCTACCAATGACCATGAAACCATTGTCAGGAAAACCCATCTGGTTCACTTATGTCCTTCAGGGAAGGAAATCTGCCGGCCTTCCCTGGTCTGGACCACATGTGACTCCAGAGGCACGGCAAGCGATGGGCTATTAATGCTAGCCTAATGAAGCCCACATCCCATGAAAGAAAAAATTGCTTTGTCTTCTATTGTTTGCTCCCTCGGCTGCTGGTGTCTACCCACTTTGGGAAGTGATTAATTGTGATCTTAGCTTTGAGTCACGGCAGGGGTGGATGCTATTTATAGCACTGTAGAATCCCCACAGTGCAGGTAGGAGGCCATTTGGCCCATCTATCTCCACTGACAGCAATCCCACCCACTTTCTGTCACCATAATCCCAGGTATTTAGAAACATAGAAAAACTACAGCACAATTCAGGCCCTTCAGCCCACATAGTTGTGCCGAACATGTCCCTACCTTAGCAATTACTATGCTTATTTATAACCCTCTATCTTACCAAGCTTCATGTACTTTTCTAAAAGTCTCTTAAAAGACCCTATCGAATCCATCTCCACCATTGTTGCCAGCAACCCCATTCCATGCACTTATAAGAACATAAGAAATAGGAGCAGGAGTAGGCCATCTAGCCCTTCGAGCCTGCCCCGCCATTCAATAAGATCATAGCTGATCTGACGTGGCTCAGTTCCACTTTCCCGCTTTCTCCCCATAACCCTTAATTCCCTTGTCTATCAGAAACCTATCTACCCGTGACTTAAATATATTCAGCGAGGCAGCCTCCACCACTTCAACGGGCAGAGAATTCCAGAGATTCACCACCCTTTGAGTGAAGAAGTTCCTCCTCAACTCTGACCTAAACCACCCCCCTCCCCCTTATCTTGAGGCTGTGCCCTCTAGTCCTGCTGTCCTTTCTAAGCGGCAAGAATCTCTCTACCTCTACCCTATCCATCCCTTTCATTATCTTATACGTCTCTATAAGACCCCCCCCCTCACCCTTCTAAACTCCAACGAGTACAGACCCAGTCTATTTAGTCTCTCTTCATCAACTCCCTCATCTCCGGTATCAGCCTAGTAAACCTCCCTCTGCACTCCCTCCAAGGCCAAAATATCCCTGCGCAAGTGCGGCGCCCAAAACTGCACACAGTACTCCAGCTGCGGCCTCACCAATGCCCTGTACAATTGCAGCAAGACCTCCCTACTTTTATATTCAATCCCCCTCGCTATGAAGGCCAGCATCCCATTTGCCTTCCTGACCACCTGCTGCACCTGCAAGCTGGGTTTTTGCGACTCATGCACAAGGACCCCCGAGGTCCCTCTGCACCGTCGCCTGCTGCAGCTTTTCTCCTTTTAAATAATAATCCCTCCTCCTATTATTTCTACCAAAGTGGATAATCTCATACATGCTAACAGTTGTTAGCATTATACTCCATACACCCACCACCCTCTGAGTGAAAAACCTATCCCTGACATCTCCTCTGTACCTACTCCCCAGCACCTTAAACCTGTGTCCTCTTGTGGCAGCCACTCCAGCCCTGGGAAAAAGCCTCTGACTATCCACTCGATCAATACCTCTCAACATCTTATACACCTCTATCAGGTCACCCCTCATCCTTCGTCTCTCCAAGGAGAAAAAGCCGAGATCCCTCAACCTATCGTTGGTGTGCGTAAACTGGACCATCTCGAGGGCATCATGACAGCTCAGAGGCTATCTCTGTTGCTATGCGGACACATGGATTTGGGCCTGTGTCCGTGGGAGTTTGCGCGTTCTCCCCATGGTTGCGTGGGTTTCCTCCGGGTGCTCCGGTTTCCTCCCACATCCCAAAAATGTGCTTTTAGGCTGATTGATTGGGTAACAAATTGTCCCCTATATTGGACCTCCCTGATCCTCACACATTAGACATAGACTAAAATCATGAATAGGTCACTGACCATGGGACGGCGGCGCGGGCTCGTTGGGCCGAAGGGCCTGTTTCCCGTGCTGTGTTGTTCTTTGTTCTCTTTGTTCTTTGTTCTATCCTCATAAGGTATGCCACCCAATCCAGGCAACATCCTTGTAAATCTCCTTTGCACTCTTTCTATGGCTTCCACATCCTTCCTATATTTATCCCACTAATCTCCCTGAAACTAAGGGGCAATTTAGTAAGGGCCAATCCCCCTAACCCACACATCTTTGAACTGTGGGTGGAAACCCACGCAGAAACGGGGAGAATGTGCAAACTCCGCACAGACAGTGACCCGAGCCGGGAATCGAACCTGGGGCCCTGGCACCGTGAGGCTGCATTTATCTTTTAACATTTATTTCACCGTCTGACTGCATTTTACGAAGCTTTGTGAAACAGCAAATCTCATCTGTGAGCCCTGTAAATTTGGAAATTCGATTTGCATTGATGTTGCAATATGCTCAGCACCAAGCTCTGTCAACGCGGGATCAATGTGGCTTTGAGTTGAAGGGAGATTAATGTGAAGTGAGCCACAAACACCGCTTTCTCCAGGTTAGATTTAACTGCAAGTAAATCAGCCTGATCCAACAGACCTTAACAAGCAGAAATCATGACTTGCATTGGTACATAGAATCCCTACAATACAGAAGGAGGCCATTCGGTCCATCGAGTCTGTACTGACCACAATCCCATCCAGGCCTTATTCCCGTAACCGTCATTTACCCTGCTAATCCCCTGACACTAGGGCCAATTTTAGCACGGCCAATCAACCTAACCAGCACATCTTTGGACTGTGGGAGGAAACTGGAGCACCCGGAGAAAACCCACGCAGACACTGGGAGAACGTGCAGATTCCACACAGACGGTGATCTGAGGCCGGAATTGAACCCGGGTCCCTGGCGCTGTGAGGCAGCAGTGCTGACCACTGTGTCACCGTGTCGGGTTTTTCATGGCCTCCTGGTAGGTTTGACTTGCTGTAATGTCGGAACGCAGCTGCTAATCAGTGCACAGTAAGATCCCACAAATAGCAATGAAATAAATAACAAAATGCTTTGGTAACAAAATATTATTGGTTGAGGATTTACTGTCAGCCAGCAGAAATCTTGATTTGATTTGATTTATTATTGTCACATGTGCGAGTATACAGTGAAAAGTATTATGTCTTGCGCACTATACAGGTAACGCATACCGCTGGCGAATCCACGACTGTAACAGTAGTGGACACGCCAACAATAAGGGCATTTAAATGGTCATTGGACAAACATATGGATGATATTGATATAGTGTAGGTTAGATGGGCTTTAGATTGATTTCACAGGTCGGCGCAACATCTATGTTCTATGTTCATAGAGTACATACAGGAGAAGGAAAGAAGAAGTTGTAGAATGTAGTGTTACAGACACTACAGCGCGGCATGGTAGCACAGTGTTTAACACTGCTGCTTCACAGCATCAGGGAGCCACATTCGATTCCCGGCTCGGGTCACTGCCTGTGTGGAGGCTGCACATTCTCCCCATGTCTGCGTGGGTTTCCTCCGGGTGATCCAGTTTCTTCTCACATTCTGAAAGACATCCTGGTTAGATACATTGACCCAAACAGATGCCGGAGTGTGGGGACGAGGGGAATTTCACAGTAAACTTCATTGCAGTGTTAATGTAAGCCTTACTTGTGACGCTAATAAATTAACTTTACTTTAACTTAACATAGTTATGTAATGCCAGCCAGCAAAATTCTTGATTTTGATTTGATTTATTATTGCCACATGTATTAACGTACAGTGAAAAGTCTTGTTTCGTGTGCACTACACAGACAAAGCATACCGTTCGTAGAGAAGGAAAGGAGAGAGTCCAGAATGTAGTGTTACAGTTAAAGCTAGGTGTCGAGAAAGATCAACTTAATGCAAAGCAGGTTCATTGAAAAGTCTGATGGCAGCAGGGAAGAAGCTGTTCTTGAGTTGGGTGGTACGTGACCTCAGACTTTTGTGTTTTTGTCCCTAGCAGAAGAAGGTGGAAGAGAGAATGGCCAGGGTGTGTAGGGTCTTTAATTATGCTGGCTGCTTTTCCAATGTAGAGGGAAGTGTGGACAGAGCCAATGGATGGAAGGCTGGTTTGCGTGATGAACTGGACTATATTCATAACCCTTTGTAGTTTCCTGTGGTCTTGGGCAGAGCAGGAGCCCATACCAAGCTGTGATACAACCAGAAAGGATGCTTACTATGGTGCATCTATAAAAGTTGGTGAGAGTCGTAGCGGATATACTAAGTTTCCTTATCTTCAACTCTTCTCTGAACATTGCAATTTTTTTTTGGTCTTTACCTCGGTGGACAGACAAACCAGCTATCCACAGCTATCCACAGAACAGCACCTCTGACAGTGCAATGTATCCCTGGTGACGCACTAACATGCCATCCTGGGATTATGTACCCAAGTCTCAGGAATGGCCATTTGACCCCTTGCTTGAGGAGACTATCACACTGTGCACACTCGTACACAGAGGTACTCCATTATTAAAACTCTGAATTCAGTAACTGAATTAACTAATCTGAATATCACTCAATTCCGTAAAAGGAGGTCTTTGAAAAATCAAATGTGGGATGTGGGTGTCGCTGGTTAGACCAAGACACCGTATGCCTTCTTAACAACCTTATCTACTTGATTCCCAACTTTCAGGGATCTATGTACACATACACCTAGATCCCTCTGCTCATCCACACTATTCAAAGTCCTCCCGTTAGCCCTATACTCAACACATCTGTTATTCCTACCACAGTGAATTACCTCACACTTCTCCGCATTAAACTCCATCCGCCACCTCTCGGCCCAGCTCTGCAACCTGTCTAAGTCTTCCTGCAAACTATGACACCCTTCCTCACTATCTACCACACCTCCGACTTTGGTGTCATCAGCAAATTTACTAATCCACCCAACTATACCCTCATCCAGATCATTAATAAAAATTACAAACAGCAGTGGCCCCAAAACAGATCCCTGAGGCACACCACTCGTAACCGAACTCCATGATAAATATTTACCATCAACCACCACCCTCTGTCTCCTATCCGCTGGCCAATTCCTGATTCAATTCCCTAGATCACCCCCAATCCCATACATCTGCATTTTCTGCAGAAGCCTACCATGGTGAACCTTATCAAACGCCTTACTAGAATCCATATACACCACGTCCACTGCCTTACCCCCATCCACCTCTTTGGTCACTTTCTCAAAAAACTCAATAAGGTTAGTAAGGCACGACCTACCCGCTACAAAACCATGCTGACTATCTCCAATCAATTCATTACTCTCCAAATACCTATAAATCCTATCCCTAATAATTTTTTCTAAAACCTTGCCCACAACAGAAGTGAGACTCACCGGTCTATAATTCCCGGGGAAGTCTCTGTTCCCCTTCTTAAACAATGGGACAACATTCGCTAACCTCCAATCTTCCGGTACTATACCAGAGGCCAACGATGACGTGAAGATCAGAGCCAGAGGCTCTGCAATCACCTCTCTAGCCTCCCAGAGAATCCTGGGGTAAATCCCATCCAGACCAGGGGACTTATCTAAAAATGATTTTTTTAACTGATAAAGGAATCCAGGGTTATGGGGATGAGGCAGGAAAGTGGAGTGGGGGATTATCACATCAGATCATCATGGTGGCACAGTGATTAGCACTGCTACCTCACAGAGCCAGGGACCCGGGTTCGATTCCCGGCCTTGGGCCACTGTCTGTGTGGAGTTTGCACATTCACCCCGTGTCTGGGTGGGTTTCCTCCGGGTTCTCCACTTTCCTCCCACAGTCCAAAGATGTGTGGGTTAGTTTGATTGGCCACGCTAAATTGCCCCTTGTGTCAGGGGGAATAGCAGGGTAAATATGAAGGGGTTATGGGAATAGGGTCTGGGTGAGATTGGAGGGCCGAGTGGCCTTTTTCGGCACTGTAGGGATTCTATGGGTTCAATCATAGTTTCATTGAATGGTCTAGCAGACTCGGAGGGCCAAATGGCCTACTTCTGCTTCTATAACATTAGTTAACGTGAAGGCCAGTGAAGAAAAGGATCACAGTATTGCTAGTGGTTTCAAGCTATGGCCCAGGTTCAGAGCAGCACTCACACGCGGAACTATCATCCCACATGCTTTCAAGTTGTTCTGGAACAAACCTCATTGAGAAGACACTGCGAATCCTTTACTGAACCCTCAGGTTGGAGCTCTGCTTGTTGGAACTGCATAATTCTCTGTAAATATCCTCAAATGCACTTTGAAAATAATTTAATCTCTATCTTCTGTACCCAATTTCCATTCACACATCAAATGGATTTTTTAGCGTCAGTATGTTTCAGTGGGGGGGGCACTTTAGATTCAGACGCTGAAAGGGAGGCTTTATTTGGACAGTTTCCACAACCGCAGGACATCTCAAAGCTCTTATAGCCAATGAAGAACTTTTTGAAATGTCGTCACCGCATCACAGGGACCGCAGCGATTCAAGAAGGCAGCTCACCACCACAAAGGGCAATTAGGGATGGGCAATAAATGGTGGCGTAACCAGCGATGCCCAACCCCCGATGAAAGAATTAAACAAACTATAATCAAAAAGTCTTCTTTGATAAAACAGGAAGCACCCACTGAGTTAGTAATGAATGAATATTATCCTGCCTCGTGTGGATTCCTATTCATGTACAGTGGTAGGCCTCAGGCCTTGCAGTGCACTGGCTTACGAGTTAGAAGCACTCACATTATCAGCCACTTTAGGTCTTGAACAGCAGGTTAGGTGTAAGGATTCGTAATCTATCAGTAATCTGTAAACTGTCTGTGCTTTATATAGAACATAGAACATAGAACATTACAGCACAAACAGGCCCTTCGGCCCTCGAGTTGCGCCGATCACATCAACCCCACCAATCTATAGACCTGTCTATAACCCCCAATCCCATTAAACCCCATATATCATTCCAGAAGTCTTTAAAAGACCCCAGCGAGTTCGCCTCCACCACCGATGACGGCAGCCGATTCCATTCACTCACCACCCTCTGAGTGAAAAAACTTACCCCTAACATCACCTCTATATTTCCCACCCCGCACCTTAAATCTGTGTCCTCTCGTAGCGACCATTTCAACCCGGGGAAATAGCCTCTGAGAGTCCACCCTATCTATCCTCTCAACATTTTATAAACTTCTATCAGGTCGCCTCTCAACCTTCGCCTCTCTAGGGAAAAGAGTCCCAGCTCCCTCAACCTATCTTCATAAGGCATGCCTCCCAGTCCAGGCAACATCCTTGTAAATCTCCTCTGCACCCTTTCAATAGCTTCTACGTCTTTCCTATAGTGAGGCGACCAGAACTGCGCACAGTACTCCAAATGAGGCCTGACAAGGGTGCTGCAAAGTTGCAGCATTACCTCCCGACTCCTAAACTCAATCCCTCGATTAATGAAGGCCAGTACACCATACGCCTTCTTGACCACCTCCTCCACCTGCGAGGCCGATTTAAGAGTCCTGTGGACCCGGACCCCGAGATCCTTCTGCTCTTCAACGCTACTAAGACTCCTGCCCTTGATAGTGTACTCGTTCATCCCGTTGGTTCTGCCGAAATGGACGACTACACATTTATCCGCTCTGTCTGAGGTCAGAACTCTCCATTCACCTGACGAAGAGGCAGTTCCCTCGAAAGCTTGTGAGGATATTATCAAATAAATAGGTTGGACTAAAACCTGGTGTTGTCAGACTTTTTACTGGAATTCTCCACCCATTCATGTGGGTGGGATTCTCCAGTCCCGCCAACAAGCACGCCCCAGCCCGCAGATTTCCCGCCACTATGAGGTGATGTTAATGGGAATTCCCACTGACAGTGGCAAGACTAGAGAATCCTGCCATTGGACCATAAGACCATAAGACATAGGAGCTGAATTAGGCCACTCGGCCATCAAGCCTGCCCCGCCATTCAATCATGGCTGATATTTTTCTCATCCCCGCTCTCCTGCCTGCCTTTCCCCATAACCCCTAATCCCCTTATTAATCAAGAACCTATCTATCTCTGTCTTAAAGACACTCAATGACCTGCACATCCTTCTGTGGCAAAGAATTTCATAGATTCACCACTCGGACGAAGAAATTCCTCCTCATCCCTGTTCTAATGGATTGTCCCTTTAGCCTGAGGTTGTGCCCTCTGGTTCCAGTGTCCGAGAGGTTGTTCCCCTTTGCTGGGAGCAAACAACTCGTCACCTCCCACCAGTGGGTGGGCTGGAGAATCTCACCCGTTGAGTTAGAACATAGAACATAGAACATAGAACATAGAACATTACAGCGCAGAACAGGCCCTTCGGCCCATGATGTTGCGCCGACCAGTTACAAAACAATGACCCACTAGCCTAAACCAATCCCTTTTCATCCATAAACCTATCCACAGATCTTTTAAACGCCCCCAAACTAGGTGCATTTACAACTGCAGCTGGCAGGGCATTCCAGTCCCTCACCACCCTCTGGGTAAAGAACCTACCCCTGACATCTGTCCTATAACTACCCCCCCTTAATTTAAAATCGTGCCCCCTCGTGCTAGCTTTCTCCATCCTAGGAAAAAGGCTATCACTATCTACCCTGTCTAAACCTCTAATCATCTTATATGTTTCAATGAGATCCCCTCTTAGCCGCCTTCTTTCCGCATTCCCATCCACCCCAGGCTATCTTTAAACCCCGAGCCTTACTAGAATCTATCTACCTCCACTTTAAAAATATTCCGTGGCCCCACCCCCAACACCTTCTGTGGTAGAAAGTTCCAAAGTTGAACAACCGTCTGACGGAAAATATTTCTTCTCATCTCCGTCCCAGAAGGACAGACCTTAATTTATAAACACTGCCCACCTCTGCGCTCGTCCACAAGATGAAACATAGAATCCTACAGTGCTGAAGGAGGCCATTCGGGCCATTCACTCTGCAGCAATCACAATCCCACCCTGACCCTATTCCCCATAACTCCACATATTTATCTTGCTAATCCCTAACACCAAGGGACAATTTAGCATGGCCAATCAATCTAACCTACACATCCTTTGGACTGTGGGAGGGAACCAGACCACCAGGAGGATGAGCAAAACTCTACACAGACAGTGACCCGAGGCCAGAATTGAACCCGGGTCCCTGGAGCTGTGAGGCAGCAGCGCTAAACGCTGTTCCAACCACTGTGTTATCCTTTCCAAGTCCATCTTGTCAAAATCATTCAGGATCTTACTTACTTCAATCAACTCTCAGAAACCCGACAGTGCAGAAAAAGGCCATTCAGCCCATCGAGTCTGCTCTGATCACAATCTCACCTAGGCCCTATCCCCATATATTTATCCGCTAATCCCTCTAACATATGCATCCCAGGACACAAAGGGGCAATTTAGCATGGCCAATTCACCTAACCCGCACATCTTTGGACTGTGGGAGGAAACTGAGCACCCGGAGGAAACCCACCCAGACACGGGGAGAATGTGCAAACTCCACACAGACAGTGACCAAGCTAGGAATCGAACCCAGGTCCCTGGAGCTGTGAAGCAGCAATACTAACCACTATGCTACCCATGCCACCCCAGTGGAAACTAGCCCAATCTGTCCAACCTTTCCTCATTAGACAACCCACTCATTCCAGGTGTCAATCGAGTAAACCTCCTCTGAACCGCCTCCAATGCATTTATTACCCCTACTTAAATAAAGGACCCAAAACTGCACACAATATTGAAGATAATGGTCTCACCAATGCCCTGCTTGATTTGATTTTGATTTAATTTGATTTATTATTGTCACATGTATTGGAATACAGTGAAAAGTATAGTTTCTTGCACGCTATGCAGACAAAGCATACCGTTGATAGAGATGGGAAGGAGAGAGTGCAGTTGTAGTGTTACAATCAAAGCTAGGATGCAGAGAAAGATCAACTTAATAAGGTAGGTCCATTCAAAAGTCTGACAGCAGCAGGGAAGAAGCTGTTCTTGAGTCGGTTGGTACGTGACCTCAGACTTTTGTATTTTTTCCCGATGGAAGAGAGAGTGTCTGGGCTGCATGAGGTCCTTAATTATCCTGGCTGCTTTTCCGAGGCAGCAGGAAATTCAGACAGTGTCAGTAGATGGGAGGCTGGTGGACTGGGGTTTGTTCACTTTGTAGTTTCTTGCGGTCTTGTACAGAGCTGGAGCCATACCGGGCTGTGATACAACCAGAAAGAACGCATAACTTTGCTACTTTTATGTTCAATTCTTCTCTTAATAATTGATAGCATCCATTTACTTTCCTAATAGCTTTCTGTACTTGCATACTAACTTTCTGCGGCACAAGCAGTAGAACACATAGATCGCTCTGTATCTCTGGATTCCACATTTAAGTAATACTCTGCCCTTTTGTTCCTCCTGTCAGTGTAAGCAGCTCCACCTTATCTGCCAGATTTTTGCCCACCCACTCAACCTATCCTTGCAGCTTTGTAAAATCTTGGTTGGGGCTGCGTTTGGAGAAATGCATGCAGTTCTGGTCACCACATTACTAGATGGACGTGGAAGCTTTGGGGAGAGTGCAAAGAATGTCTGCCAGGATGGTGTCTGGTCTTGAAGGTGATGACTATGAGGAGAGGTTGAATAAACCAGGATTGTTTTCACTGGGAAGACAGACACTGAGGGGAGACCTGATAGAGGTCTACAAAATCATGAGAGGCAGAGACAGGATGGATAGTCCAAGGCTTTTTCCCAGGGTGGAATTGTCAATTACAGGGGGGCACATTCAAGGTGAGGGGGGAAAGTTTGAGAGAGGTGTGCAGGCGGGAGTAGTCTTTGAATACAGAGAGTGGTGGGTGTCTGGAATGCGCTGTCAAAGGAGGTGGTGGAAGCCAGCACATTAGCAACATTTAAGAGGCATCTGGATGTGTACATGAATAGAGAGGGAATAGAGGGATATGGACTGAGTAAGGGCAGAAGATTTTTGTTTTGTTTAGTTAGGGCACCATGATCAGATGTGGAGATGCCGGCATCGGACTGGGGTAAACACAGTAAGAAGTCTCACAACACCAGGTTAAAGCCCAATAGGTTTATTTGGTAGCAAAGCCACCAGCTTTCAGAGTGCCTGACGAAGGGTCAGCAAGTTCTCCGAAAGCTAGTGGCTATTGCTACCAAATAAACTCGTTGGACTTTAACCTGGTGTTGTGAGATTTCTGACTGTGTTTACCCCAGCCCAACACTGGCATCTCCACATCACGACTACCATCAGCATTTATTGCCCATCCCTAGTTGCCCTTGTTCAGAGGGCAGTTGAGAGTCAACCACATTGCTGTGGCTCCGGAGTCACATGTAGGCCAGACCGGGTAAGGACGGCAGATTTCCTTCCCTAAAGGATATGAGTAAACCAGGTGGTTCTTCCGACAATGGTTTCCTGCTCATCAATAGATTCTTAATTCCAGATTTTTTTTATTGAACAAAGAACAACAGAGCACAGGAAATAGGCCCTTCGCCCTACAAGCCCGTGCTGCCCATTTTAACACTCAGTGAGTGCTCCATTCCAATCCTTCTTCTACCTACGACTTTTGTCTACATCTTGTGGACTCCACAGTAAAGGGGCGCAAATTTAGAGAATTATATGTGCGCCAGATGAAGGGAGGTCCAATTTAGGGACAATGTGTTAACACCAATCAGGCTAAAAGCACGATTTTGGGGGTGTGGGAGGAAACCGGAGCACCCCGGAGAAAACCCACGCAAGCACGGGGAGAATGTGCAAACTCCCCAAAGACACCGGCCCAAATCGGAGATCCGACCCGGGTCCCTGTATCTGAACAGCAAACAGTGATAGTCACTGAATTCAAATTCTACCATCTGCCACAGCAGGATTCGAACCCAGGTCCCCAAAAAATATAAGAACATAAGAACATAAGAAATAGGAGCAGGAGTAGGCCATCTGGCCCTTCGAGCCTGCCCCGCCATTCAATAAGATCATGGCTGATCTGTCGTGACTCAGCTCCACCTTCCTGCCCTCTCCCATAACCCTTAATCCCTTCTCTTATCAAAAACCCATCAACCCGTTTCTTAAAAATATTTAGCGAGGCAGCCTCCACCACTTCAACGGGCAGAGAATTCCAGAGATTCACCACCCTTTTAGTGAAGAAGTTCCTCCTCAACTCTGTTCTAAACCGCCCCCCCTTTATCTTGAGGCTGTGCCCCCTAGTTCTACTGTCTTTTTTGAGCGGGAACAGTCTCTCCACCTCTATCCTATCCATCCCATTCATCATCTTATACGTCTCAATGAGATCTCCCCTCATTCTTCTAAACTCTAACGAGTACAAGCCTAGTTTATTCAGCCTCTCCTCATAGCTCAATCCCCTCAACTCCGGTATCAGCCTAGTAAACCTCCTCTGCACTCCCTCCAGGGCCAAAATATCCTTGCGCAGGTGCCGGCACCCAAAACTGCACACAGTACTCCAGCTGCGGCCATAGAACATTACAGCACAAACAGTGGAGTCTGATACCTTCCTCATGACAGATGTGAAGCTAACTGGCCTATAGCTTCCAGAGCTGCTTGACACCTGCTTGTCCTGAGGTGGAATTTAATTTATTTTCAGATAAATGGAAGGCAAAGTCTGCCGTGGATTGAGTGAGGCCTCGACAAACAGCTGACATTTTGCTGAGTGAGTGTGCTCGAAAGCTTCCAGATGGTTACTTACTTGAGGCTGCGTTTATTATCTTGTACGTCTGATATATTTCCCTCAGGAAACGAACAGCGTTGAAAGACAGACAAAAGGAAAAGTTAAACTGTGCAGACCAGCTGTGAGATCGGCCTACGTGAGCGGCAAGCTCAAAGGTGTTAGTAACAAAAATAAAGCTGGAAATAGGCAGCATCTGTGGAGAGTGGAACATCGTTAACATTTCAGATAACTGACCTTTCGTCAGATCTCAAGAGACAAGAAAAAGTTGGGAATCAAGTAGACAAGGTTGTTAAGAAGGCATACGGTGTCTTGGCGTTTATTGGTAGGGGGATTGAATTTAGGAGTCGCAGCGTCATGATGCAACTGTACACATCTCTGGTGCGGCCACACTTGGAGTATTGTGTGCAGTTCTGGTCCCCACATTACAGGAAGGATGTAGAGGCTTTGGAGAGGGTGCAGAGGAAGTTTACCAGGATGTTGCCTGGTATGGAGGGGAGATCCTATGAGGAGAGACTGAGAGATTTGGGGTTGTTTTCGCTGGAAAGAAGGCGGCTAAGTGGGGATCTTATTGAAACATATAAGATGATTAGAGGTTTAGACAGGGTAGATAGTGATAGCCTTTTTCCTCTGATGGAGAAAGCTAGCACAAGGGGGCCACAACTTTAAATTAAGGGGGGGTAGTTATAGGACTGATGTCAGGGTAGGTTCTTTACCCAGAGGGTGGTGAGGGACTGGAATGCCCTGCCTGCTGCAGTTGTAAATGCACCTAGTTTGGGGGCGTTTAAGAGATCTGTGGATAGGTTTATGGACGAAAAGGGATTGGTTTAGGCTAGTGGGTCATTGTTTTGTAACTGGTCGGTGCAACATCGTGGGCCGAAGGCCTGTTCTGCGCTGTAATGTTCTATGTTCTATGTTCTATGTTCTATGTTCTAAGAAGGTGACAGAAGGTGATCAACATGGGATTATGGCATTTTTATGTGGTTTGCACTGCGGCTTCAAGCAGCAATGATTCCAGCCTTGGGTCACTGTCTGTGCGGAGTCTGCACATTCTCCCCGTGTCTGCGTGGGTTTCCTCCGGGTGCTCCAGTTTCCTCCCACAGTCCAAAAATTTGCAGATTAAGTGCATTGGCCATGCTAAAATTGTCCCTTAGCATCCCGGGATGTATGATTAGGGGGATTAACAGGGTAAATATGTGGGGTTAGGAGGATAGGGCCAAGGTGGGATTGTTGTTGGTGCGGACTTGATGGACCAAATGGCCTCCTTCTGCACTGCAGGGTCCTCTATGATTGAAAAAAAGGTGGGATGACCATGCTGAATTACCCTTTAATGTCCAGCGATATGCCGGTTAGGTGGATTGACCATGATAAGTTACCCATTCAAAAGATGTGTAAGTGACATAGATTAGTCGTAGTTAATGTATGGGTTTATGTTGATAGTGTAGAGGGCTGGGCCTGGATGAGATGCTTTATTCGGAGTGTTGTGCAAACTCGATGGGCTGAATGACCCTCCTTCGGAACCGTAGAGATTCTATGGTTCTAGTCGAAATCCAACTGGAATTTCCAGCCTTTCCTGCGAGTGGGATTCCCCAGTCCCGCTGAAGGTGACCTCCCCGGCGGGTTCCCCGGCAGATTTGTCAGGGATTTGTCTCACAGCAACCGCAGAAAGAATTTTCAAATAGCCTGAAAGATAGAAATCTGCCCAGCAACAGCGGTAGCCACATTGCCAGGGGCAGGCAAGTCTCTTAAAGTGATCAGGCCATTCAAAGACATGACAACGCCTAAAGGTGATCAGGTCTGAATTGTTCCAGTAGTAGAAACAGATTACCTAGCTGACTGCTACAGAATGCTAACTTCCACAAGCAAAACATTTTATCTAAATAGAGTCACAGAGTCCTAGAGGTTTACAGCATGAAACAGACCCTGTTCGACCCTGTTCGAGGAGCAGAGGGATCTAGGTGTATGTGTACATAGATCCCTGAAAGTTGGGAATCAAGTAGATAAGGTTGTTAAGAAGTCGTACGGTGTCTTGGCGTTTATTGGTAGGGGGATTGAATTTAGGAGTCGCAGCGTCATGATGCAACTGTACACAACTCTGGTGCGGCCACACTTGGAGTTTTGTGCGCAGTTCTGGTCCCCACATAACAGGAAGGATGTAGAGGCTTTGGAGAGGGTGCAGAGGAGGTTTACCAGGATGTTGCCTGGTATGGAGGGGAGATCCTATGAGGAGAGACTGAGAGATTTGGGGTTGTTTTCGCTGGAAAGAAGGCGGCTAAGAGGGGACCTCATTGAAACATATAAGATGATTAGAGGTTAGACAGGGTAGATAGTGATAGCCTTTTTCCTAGGATGGAGAAAGCTAGCACGAGGGGGCATGACTTTAAATTAAGGGGGGGTAGTTATAGGACTGATGTCAGGGGTAGGTTCTTTACCCAGAGGGTGGTGAGGGACTGAATGCCCTGCCAGCTGCAGTTGTAAATGCGCCTAGTTTGGGGGCGTTTAAGAGATCCGTGGATAGGTTTATGGATGAAAAGGGATTGGTTTAGGCTAGTGGGTCATTGTTTTGTAACTGGTCGGCGCAACATCGTGGGCCGAAGGGCCTGTTCTGCGCTGTAATGTTCTATGTTCTATCCAGCCTCTCCTTATAACTCAAACAATCAAGTCCCGGTAGCTTCCTAGTAAATCTTTCCTGCGCTCTTTCTGGTTTAATAATGTCCTTCCTATTTACTGGATGATTGATGAAATGCGAAGCTCCACAGCAGGAAAGAATGTGAGATATGCTGACAACCGAACTCTCGAGGATGAAATAAGAGGAAAGAGTAAAACTGTTACCCCCACCCCCCTCCAACCTCAGACGTGGTCAGGCCAGTCCACACCTCACAATCAGAAGCCTGTCCAAAAATCATAACTAAGAGACTTGGGGGTGGGTGGGGAGGGGGGGGGGGGTGGGGGGGGGGGGGGGGGGGGTGGGGGGGGGGGGGGGGGGGGGGTGGGGGGGGGGGGGGGGGGCTGTGGGGGGATGGTGGTGGTGGTGATGTCACATAACGTCTCAACCTTCTCAGAGATGCTAAAGTGTTGCATCTGAACCTTAAAGCCAAATAATTGCAGGAAACCATTGTAAGGACAATTTAAATATCTTCGTTGGACAAGGAAAAGATGTTTCTGAGATTTGATCATCAGCCCTGCATTATGTGGTAATTATAAGCTTATATTTATTTAATTTGGATGTCGTTTCAGAAAAGTCTGAGTAAGTTCAGGGATTGTAGATAGATTTTGTAACTCACGTGCTCACTGTGTCTTCACAGAATCAGAATCATTACAGTGCAGAAGAGGCCATTCAGCCCATCGAGTCCACCAATTCTATTCCCACGCATTTTACCCTGCTAATCCCCTGAT